>WUQG02017765.1:0-11559 GCA_011317285.2 Androctonus mauritanicus | reverse complement strand
TTTGTTGCCTTAAGTGTGGACATTTATTTGGATATTCTTGTATTTATAAATGGTTGGATTGTAAGAATGGATCTCGGAGTCACAATTGCCCACAGTGTAATTCAATTGCGAAAAAGAAAGACATCAGAATTGTTCATTGTAATGGTATTATTGTCAAAGATAATTATGATGAAGAAACTACTTACAAGCAATTACATAATTTGAAATGTCAAGTTCAAACGAAAGATATGAAAATACATCAATTATTAAGTGAAGAACAACGAATGAAACAAAAACTTGCACATTATGATGAGGAGCTGCGGATTATGAAAGATCAATTGAAAATATTCAAGAAAAATCAAATAAGTAGTAATTGTGTTGTTATTGAGGATTGGAAAAAGTTTTCGTTACACAAGGAATATCCTGCAGCAATAATGGAGCCTTATTATTTTGAAAATAATATTATATATTCCAGTCAGAATGTTATAATGTCTATAGATGTTGAACGTTCAGTATTAAAACAAAAGTATAATATACATTCAAATATTGTGAAAGATGTTCGTTTAAACTATAGTCAACCATCTACTATGCTGAGCGTTGGACTAGATAAAAATATAAACTTAACGGATTTGCGGAGCACAACTAAGATTAAAAAAGTTTCATCATCATCGAAGTTATGGAGTTGTTATTGGTCTAATATTGATTTTAACTCGTAAGTACAATATTGTCATCAATGCAATATTAAAAAATAAAAAATTAATATATTATTTTTTTAAAGATTTTTAGTTGGAAATCAAAATGGTACAATCAATATATATGACGTTAGAAAATTGAACAATGTCATTCATTCTATAAAAAGTACATCGGATTTGTCACCGATTTTATCAATTGTGACTATACCTAATACTGCTAAATCAAATATCCGTAGCATTATTATTTGTCAATTTCAAAGTTGTAATGCATATGTTCAAAAAGATCAATATAACTACGTAAATCACAATTTAAATATCATTGGTCCATTTACTAATATGCGATATAACAACTTCGATGAACATTTTATGATATCTTGTAGACCCAATAAATTTTGTAGTAATGTTACACAATTAATAGGCTACCTTAGTTATGAAAATACAAATTTATCTTTTAATTGTGTTCACAAATTAGTATCTGGTAAATATCAAACAAAATTAAATCGTCCATGTTATATTTCAAATATGGAAAAAAATTATGCTGTTGCTTATAATGAGAATAGTAAGCAAACTATGATTTGGAGCATTACAACTGGAGAATTAATTAAAAATATTCATATGGTTAGTGATGTTCATGATATTTGTTTATTTGATATAAATCGTTCTATTCTTGCTTTACTTACAGATTATGAAATTTTTATGTATAAATTGTTATAAATTATATTTTATATAAAATTAAATGTTGAGTTTTATATATAAATGAAAATTGTAAATATATTCAAAAATTTTGGAATTAATTTATTAAATAAAAACCTTTTATATAAATTATTGTTCAAATTTGTTGAATTTGGCATTTTTTCCCCACGATAACTTCCCACAAACTTTATCAAACTTATGCATATGTTTAATATGATCGGATTTCAATTGAAGATCAATTTCGGTAGAACCAGACAAAACATTAATGCTTTTTTTAGGACGATTACTTATTTTACTTTGATTTTCTAATGATTCCTCAATATCCTCTTCTTCATGATCGGAAAACAAATCATAAAAGTCCAAGTATCTCTCATCATCTTTCCAAATCTCTTCGAATTCTCTAATACTAAGATCAACTAGTCCTTGTAATAAATCACCATCACCTTCGCTTCTGCATAAGGAATTTTTTTCATCAGATGTTTGGGGAATGTCATTAACTAAATTCATTTCGCGACGACGATTTCTTGCATACATTTTTTGGCGACGAGCAATTGCAGCAGCTGACTTTTTCTTCACTTTCATAATGACGAAAATTATAATGCACCTCACTCTAAAAAGAAATTAAATATTTTTCATAAAGCCAGAAATTAAATTATTTTTCTAAAAAAACAAAAAATTTTAATCACATTTTTGTCTTATTTTTATATAATCTGTATGAACTAATAAATAACTTGTTATGATAAAAATTGTAAAATACTAAAATTCCCAAGAAAATTCCAAACTAAAATGAAATTTTTTCAAACCGCACCCTTGCAGATTGAAATAAAAAATGGAAAAATATCAAAATTTCCAACTTACGATAATCATTTGTAAACTTTTCAACAAAAATACTTTTCATTACATTTTTTTCCATTACTGATCTTAATGAAAATAAAAATAGAACAAAAATTTGAATTTCTCGTAAATTGGAAAAAGTGTCATAAATTCTTCTTTGCAAATTGAATCAAAAATTTTGGAAATCTAAATATTATAACGACTGAAACAAGTGTACCAATTTTCTTCGAAATTAAGAAAAATAATTTATTTCCAAAATAAAATACTAAACTTACCAAAAATAAAAATTACTTAATTTTCAAAATATGGACTTTTTAACGGTTGCATAGATTTCAAAAACTGGTAGACACCCTGCTATTGCAAATCTGCAAATTCAAATACAATTTAAAACATTTTTTCAATTATGAAAGATATTCATCAGTTATAAAAAGACTATCAAATTAGACATCAAATATATGAATATATACAATTATTAAAATCAAATAACTTTATATAAAAAATTATTTAAAATTTTGACACACTTAAAATATCGATGTCTATAAATTACTACAAATTAAAATCTATGAGTTGAAAATTATTGAATCTATATGTTGAAAATTATTAGTATTGAAAAAAAAATTTATAAAAATTTTAAAAATTAAATATTTTTTTATCATAACACACACAAAAATAAATTAATTACTAAATAAACTACGATATGATTTCAACAAAATTAAATAATAAAGTTGAAAGTTTGTTAGGAATTGCATTTTATAAGATTCATATTTCGCACGTGCTTAAAACCGATAATTTTCTCAAAAAGATATTTAAAGATATTTTCTCAAAAATGATAAAAAAATTTTCAGAATAAAAAATTCATCAAGACTGTGGCAAAAATGAAAATGATATACAAAAAACTTATATTAACTTATTTAAAAACTTATATTACTTATTTAAACTTTTTCATAAATGTTCTTAAATCATAACAAAAAAACTCTTATTATATAAAATAGTACTACGATATACTTTAAATTTTATCGACTTCAACCTACAAAAATTTTAATAAACAACAAATCAACTTTTTACTAAATAACCTTAATATTAAATAATTAATAACAATATATAATTAAAAAAAACTAAATTTTTTTCTTCATTTTGCAAATATATTTAAGCACGTGGGAAGTAAGCAAGGATATTTGCGTTAAACTAGATATTTAAAAAAACTCAATAAAACTTCAATATTAGTATTGAAAATTATATAAATTCAAATTCAATAACCTCACTCAAATTAAATAGATCTATTAATATTTATTATTATAATCAACAAATTTATTAAATAAAATTCAAAAAAAAGTTTCAACTATGATAAAATAGAGGTTAATTACCTTTGAAATGACTAAATCTTGCAAGACATTGTTTTACCAGATTTTTAATAGTGTTAATTACACAACATATAACTAAAATGAACCAAAAATTTTTCTTTTCATATGCAGAAAATTTTAAAATACGAGTTTTCTGACACCAGCAAAATTTTTACGATAGTAAAAAAAGTTTACTTAAAAAAAATTCGTAAACAAAACACTTCCATATTTCCAATCGATAATGTAGAAATTCAATTTTAATAATTCCGCCAAAATTAAAACGATCCTTTAACATCAATATTTCAATTATTCTGAATCATAATCGCAAAACTGAAAAATTCAAATACTCATTCACTTCAACATGAACTTCAAGTCAAAATTTGAAAAACTATATTTTTTTAAAAAAAATATAGTTATTTCCTTTATATCTCATTTCAAAAAATTTTTTCAAAATTCTTAAACCAATCGCATATTCCTAAATTCTTAAATTAACTTTTTACTTAAACATTTTATTAAATAACTCATTAACCAGTACCATATAATACTATACCGTCAAACGGTACAACTTTGGACCAAGGGTACAACTTTGGACCACTCAGATAAAAAAAATTCAAAGAGCTCTAAAACCTCGAAAATAAGCTCAAATCATGCCTGCGAGGGCGCAAAATGTAGGTATTGGCCTCTAGCATAAAGAACACTAGTTTTGAAAAAGTCACGTGACACCTTTTCGGTTTCACGGGGCGGTATTCCAAATTCAAAAACGCACCTAGAAATATAACGTTTTTTTCGGTCTTACAACTTTGTCTCGTTACGAAATTTGCAACTACCAAAAAATACGAAACTGAGAGCGTTTATTCCTTATTAAACGACAAAGAAATTCTGGGGTCACACACCTTAGTTAATGGTCCCTAAAGTATTTTATCAACACTTTTATAAGAAGGTACAACTTTGGACCACTTTTTAAAAATCCATTATCCGTAGATTCAAGTGAGTTTTCTTTAGATTTTTTGATTATTTGATCCTAAGATGCTTTATAAACTTGTTATTTGTTGTTTTGAAGTAATTATTGAACATTTTTTTAATCAAAATATTATCTCACAGCTATGAGAAGTAAAAAAAAAGTGCGCACAGTTGGAAGAAATTATGTTAATTACACAGAAGATACCCTAAATGATTGTCTAGATGCTATCATAAATAATGTAATGAGTCAACGCAAGGCTGCAGAATTTTACAACATTCCACGATCAACCATCAATAACAAATTGCAAGGGCTGCACAATAAACATATTGGCCACCCAACCATTTTTTCAGAAGAAGAAGAAAATTCTTTCAAGCAGCATCTAATCAAGTTAAGTGATTTTGGTTTCCCAGTCAATAAGCAAGACTTTCGTCTTGTCATAAAAAATTATTTAGATTTAAATAAGAGGCGCGTAGAAAGTTTTACTGACAATATGCCAAATATTGACTGGGTTAATTTGTACTTAACCAGACACGAAGACTTATCCTTCAGGATAAGTACTAACATCAAAAGGTGTAGGGCTGAAGTTGATGAAGCAGTACTCAACCCCTATTTAGATAATTTATATGAAGAGATAAAAGATGTTACCCCAGAGCGTATATTCAATTATGATGAAACCAACTTATCCGATGACCCTGGTTCGAAGAAAGTGGTTTGTAAGAGAGGCACAAAATATGTGGAAAACATCATCGACTCAAGTAAAAGTTGTGTCTCCATCATGTTTTGTGCCAACGCTTCTGGACAAACTTTACCTCCTTATGTAGTATACAAGTCCAAAAATTTGTACAATGCTTGGGTCCAAGATGGACCACCTGGAGCTAGATATAACAGGACTCAAAATGGCTGGTTCGATGCTACCACTTTTGAGGACTGGTTTTCATCTGTTTTTGTGAAATCTGTCAAACACCTGGAAAAGCCCATTGTAGTAATTGGCGATAACTTATCCAACCACATTAATGAAAACGTCTTGAAACTGTGCGAAACTCATAGCATCAAATTTATCTGCCTCCCACCCAATTCCGCTCACCTCACCCAACCACTTGATGCTGCTTTTTTTGGGCCAATGAAAAAGCTGTGGCGAGATATTTTAAGCAAGTGGAAGAATTCAAATTCTGGTAAGAATTTCCGAAAAGATGTCTTTCCTCAGTTATTACAAGAACTCATGATTGCCTTGGCACCAAACGCATCAAAGAACATTCAATCTGGTTTTCGAGCTTGTGGGATTTGCCCTCCAATCAGAGAAAATCTACTCAAAAGGTTGCCTAATTATAAATCAAAAGTTGATTTGAATCTGGTTAGAGAAGCATTCTTAGGTGAGCTAAATGAAAAAAAGGCCAATTTTTTGAACACTCAGAAGGCTCCTAGAAAAAAAAAAGTTACGGTCCCAGCTGGAAAAAGTATTCAAGCAGAAGATGTTGCTGATGTCGTAGAAGTTACAAAAAAACAGAAAAGGGGTCGGCCTCCTAAAAGAAAAATTAGTACATCTAGCTCATCATCGTCTGATGAGGAAACTCTTCAGAAAAGCTTTGGACAGATGTCTGTGCAATCTAGCGAAGAACTTGAGACTGTTGATACCAGCGGTAACCCTGATGAAGATGCTGGTCCAAGTAACTATGATCCTCAGCTTGAAACCAATCAGATTGAAGTTGATAACTTTGTAATAGCTGTTCAAAGAGGTGTAAAAGTTCCAGGTCTTGTAAAAGAAAAAAATCATGATGGTGCTATAGTTGACGTCATGGAAAAAAAACAAAGGAATTACAGTTGGCCAGATAAAAAAAATATTCAATTTTTTATGTGGAAAGATATCACAACTAAAATCCCTCCACCAATCATTATAAGTTTGAGAAGGAATCAATTTTCTGTTCCACAATTGGATATTTATACAATTTAAATGATACACTTAGACACATTTTGTAAACATAACTTTAAAATTTTAATATAAATGTTGAATTTTACAATTTTAGTCTTGTTAAATAGAAAAATTTCAAAAATTTGATCATTGGACACATGTTATTTATAAATTTGATGATTAATATTCGATTATTATCATTAAAAACAATAAATTGGCCATATTGACACTTAATAAGAAGAAATATCCGTTTTTTAACTCTTTGTTTTTGTTTTATATGTAGATTTAGTAATTGGGCAGTGGAATAAATACGACTGTATATAAAATAATATAATTTATTTCTGCGACTAAGTTCCAAAGCTAGGTCTACTTCGTAGTGCGTGCGACGATAGAATGAAAGTAGACAATGAATGCCCGTAGTGCGAGAGGTAGTGTCAGACCATCATAATAATAATGAGAGAGAGAATTACGCGGGACACCCATACATCCATAACATTTCACACATTCATATAGAGTATCAATTAATAATTACAACACGCTCCCCTTAATTGATACTCGGAAGGAAATACAAATAGTAAAAAAGAAATATTCTTTACACATAGAGTCAATATTATGTTTTTGTCAAACAAATATAATTTTTTTTCATTCAGGAAAGAACTTAAATAGTTACAATTACAAAAAATCAGTCCTATCATTATGAATCAAAAGTTACAGACAATAAAAATAATCGTTCATGCGCAAGAATATAAACATGTAATTTACTTGAACTTTAACGCAGAATTTCTATTAATTATTTGAGAGATCAATTTAATTTTGGATTTGACTAGTTATTTGATATTTTTTTTTAATAATTTTTTCAGTGTACACTTTGCAATTATATGCATTTGTTTTTGAATAAATAAGAACACATTTACATTTAGGAATTCACTAGTCAAGTCTCATAAATACCCATGCCGTCAAGACACATTTTTACGATAGCGCTGGGTACAGCCTTGGTTAGCATATCTGCTACCATTTTGTGTGTTGGCACGTGGGATACCTGAATCTCATCGTTTTCAATTTTCTCTTTAATAAAAAAATGACGAATATCAATATGTTTGGTTCTAGCGCTATAATTTCCGTTTTTTGCCAGCTGTATTGCCCCCTTGTTATCACTATAAATCATTAGTGGACGATCAAACACTACATTTAACTCCAAAAGCATACCTCGTATCCAAATAGCCTCCTGAGCGCATGATGATAATGATAAATATTCGGCTTCTGTACTTGAAAGTGCAATCGTTGATTGGCGTTTGCAATTCCAACTTACAGCGCCTCCGTTCATGAGGAAAACATATGCCGAGACTGATCTTCGATCATGGGGGTCGTTGCCCCAACTTGCATCACAATATGCGTAGACCAAGTCTCGTTCACTGTCTTTATGAAAAACTAATTTGTGGTCTAAGGTGGCTTTAACATACTGGAGTGCACGTAACAAAATTCTCCAGTGCTTTAAGTCAAAAGAGTTATTGAATCGACTCATGGCACTCATCAAGTATGCAAGATCTGGTCTCGAGCCCACGCAAGCGTACATTAAGTGTCCTCTGAGTCTTTGAAATGGTACTTTTTTTAAAATTTGCAAACGCTCTTGCGACGGCTCGGGATCGATCGACAAATCGGCAGATTTTTTTATTGGGGTGAAAACGGGGTAGCATTCAAGCATGTCATATTCTGACAAAATGTTTCTGAGATAATCGCGTTGGTCAAGAGTTAAAATACCTTTTTTATTGTCGCGGGTTACATTAATTCCACAAATATTTCGAATTTCCCCCAAGTCCTTTGCTGAAAAGGTTTTGAAAAAATTTGCCTTGAATGAATTCAACAACTCTCTGGAATTTGAGAATGCCACAATGTCGTCAACAAACACACATAAAATGATAATTCGATTCTGATCTGTATAATAAAAAACACATTGATCGTGACGAAGCTGGGTAAATTTCAGGTTAATTAGATAAGATCGAAGCTTCTCATACCAACATCTACCGCCCTGTTTGGTTCCATACATTCCCTTAATCAATTTTGCAAAAATCGGTGGCGAGTTTGGGCTCCTTTGCAAGTATGCGTTCATTTCAGGAGGGAAAGATATAAACACATCCTCCTTTATATCACCATTTAAATAAGCGGAATCAACATCGAAGTGTTCAATAATAAAAAGATCTAAAGTCAAAGATAACGAAAAAACTATTCTCAAGGTGGTCAATTTTATAACGGGCGCATACTTCTCAAAGAAATCCTCTCCCTCCACTTGGGAAAAACCTCTAACCACCAACCTCGCCTTGTATTTAGTGCCACCATCTCCCTGGGGCTTTTTCTTATAAATCCATTTGACCAGGATTGGATTTTTACCTTGGGGTAGATCACATATTTTCCAGGTTCCATTTCTTTGAAGCGCGCTGTACTCAGCATCCATGGCTAATTTCCACTCTTGCGCTTCTGGCCCGGTGATGGCCTGTTGATAGGTTAGTGTTCTCGCATCGTCAATGAAAGCGGACATCATTAAGCTTTTAGGGAAACTTTTTGGAACAACAAAGTGGGGGTTAAAATATTTGGGATTTTTATTTCTTTCACGACCTTTTGGTGCCGGGGGGTTACCTGTTCCTTTAGGGGTAAAATCGATATCAGGTTCGTCATCGTGAGAAGTGACATCCGGTTCCGCTGGGCATTCCACATCTGGATTCTGCGAGTTCATAACGGACAACTCCGGATCTGAAATGGGTAAAAAAGCAATATCACGGTCAGATTCCCCGGTGATCTCGGGCTGCTGGTCCTCAACGAATCTGACATCACGGCTGCAAATTACCTTCCTGGTCTCGGGATTCCACAGCCTATATGCCTTTTGAGTCGATGAATAGCCCAACAATTTACAAAGAACAGCCTTTGGGTCCAACTTTTTTCTATGCTGCTTAGATATATATGCGAAAGCTTTGCAGCCAAAAACTCTCAAATGGGTAAGATTGGGTTTCTTGGCGTACCAGAGCTCGTACGGAGTTTTATCGTTCAAATTTTTGCGGGGCATTCGATTCAATAAGTAACATGCCGTGGCTGCCGCTTCAGCCCAAAAACGTTTTGGAAACCTAGATTCACTTAGCATAGCTCGAACGCGCTCCATTATTGAACGATTAACTCTTTCGGCTCTGCCGTTCTGCTGGGGATTGTCAGCAACACTAGTTTGATGCAAAATGCCCGATTCTTTCAGCAATTTTCCCAACTGTGAGTTCACATACTCGGTGCCATTATCGCTTCTCAAAACTTTAATTCTTTCACCGGTTTGATTCTCGACAAATGCTTTAAACTCGACAAAGAAAACAAAAACGTCGCTTTTGTGCTGTAAAAAATAAATAAAAAGCATTCTTGAAAAATCATCCACAAAAGTGAGGATGTATTTAGCCTTGCCCATCGAAAGGCATTCAACTTCGCACAAATCAGTGTGCACCAATTCAAGTTTGCGTGAAGCGCGTTTATCAGTTGATACAAAAGGCTTTTTAGATAATTTGCCGAGAATGCAATGCTCACAGCTAGGGTTCGAAACCTCTTTGAAATCTATGCCATCTGCGGCCCTATTACGTAACTGTATAACTTTATCTTTGTTAATGTGGCCTAATCGTCTATGCCATACATCATATTCAACAGAAACGTAAGCCGTTTGTTGGGGAATTGTATTTGCAGGGGAAAAACTCGTAAACTCTTCAACATCAAGTCCGTAAACATTGCTGTTTTTTAATAGGCGTCCACGAACCAGTAATTTTCCTTCCCGATAAAAATTACACTCGTCGCCCCCAAAAACAATCTCAATACCAGCACGTACAGCGCAACTAACAGAAATCAAGTTCGCGGCCAAATTGGGTATAAACAAAACATCTTTCAACAAGAGTTCCGAATTTTGAGACACTTTAATTCTTACATCGCCCTCTCCACGTACCAACACAGATTCGCGGTTTGCAGTAGTTATAGTGGGAATATTTGATTCGCGCATATTAATAAATTTGTTTTCTGTTGCGCACATATGGCGTGAAGCGCCTGAGTCGATGACCCATACATTCTCATACCCTGCATACAAACACGTGACATTCAAAAAAGACGGAACATTCAAAATATTATCGTCGTGAGTCGCGGCAAAACTGTTAAAGTCACTACTATTATTATTATTGGCTCTAATATTATTATTTTGTCGATTCGTACATCGATTTGCAAAATGTCCCGGGCGTCCACACTTATAACATACAACGGTTCTCTCTCTATTATTAATATTTTGATCGCTATTATTACCTCTCGCGCCTTCGTTGTTTCGTTGACCGTTGTTGTTGTTGCTCGACCGGAAATTTCCATTTTGCCATGTGCTTCTGGAATGTCCCCTTCGGCGTCCCCTGCCACGCCGTCCCCCAGGTTGAACAAAAAGTCCCGATGTAGTTGCACCCTGGCTCTGGCGACCTCGGTGAAATTTTATGTCCTGAATAATCCTGGTTTTCACGTAGTCAGCGGTCACCTCTACTCCTGAGCCAGAGATTGCCATGATCATTGGCTGGTACTGTTGAGGAAGTCCGGCCAACAAAATGGCTCCAATCCATTCGTCGGGGATGTCCATTTCAATTTCCCGCAATTTGTGCGCCGTGGTTGTAATCTTGTTGATGTAGTCCTCCTCAGATTCGCAATTTTCGAGCTTGGTGCTCACGAGGTCGATGAGGAGCGTAACACGGCGTCACAGACCATTTTCTTCGTAGGCTACTCGTAAGCTGTCCCAGGCATTCTTGGCGGTAATCGCCTCCTGGACATAGCCATAAACGATAGGATCCAGCGACAAAATAATTTTGGCCTTGGCCTTGCGATTGCGATCCGGGTCGTTGTCGATGACGGGCTCGGCGTCCTCCTCGGCGTCGGCGGGAACTTGAGGTTCAATAGTCCTCCATAAATCCTCTATTTCAAGGTATGCCCTCATGGCAAAAGCCCAATTGTGGTAGTTCTCGCGGCCCCTTAGCCGCTCAATTGGCACGTGTCCGCCCGGGATTCGGGCTGCCATTATTGAAGCACGTGGTTGGCTCGAAAAATTTTACTTCGCCAACTCAAAAAAAACACTGTCGCGCCCGGGAAAAAAAAATTTAATTCACGCAGAGGCTTCTT
>WUQG02017754.1:0-11560 GCA_011317285.2 Androctonus mauritanicus | reverse complement strand
GATAGGAACGAATTACTTATTTTCCTATAGAAATAATGTTTCACTCAGTGCGGATTCATTTAATGCGGTACTTTAGAATAACCAATTAACAGTACTAAGTGAGCTATTCCTGTACTACCATTTTTTTCATATTTTTCTAGAAGTTAAATATTATATATTATCTACTACTATTTTTTGGCATATTTATAGAAGTCAAGTATATTAAAAACATATTTTTTCACCATTTCTAGAAATGAACTACAATATACAGTATTATTCTTCTAGAAATGTATGAAAAAATGGCAGTTTTCTTAACATGCACATTTCCATCGAAACACATCTAACGAAATACGGATGATACTTATAATGTCGCTAAAAAAACATAAATTATCGTTTAAAAACAGATGAAAATTCTTTAAAATTGCAGTACAAAACATGCAAGATTACTTAAGATTAAAAAAAAAGAAGCTTTATTAATTAATAAACTTTAAAATAAATTATATTCTTGACATCTTATTAAGCCATAATTGATAAACGCGATAAACTTCCATGAAAAATATCTCAAAACGGTTACTTGATAGTTGATTATTTATTAAAAAATAAATTCTTTTGTCCTGTCAGAAACACTGTGCTATTTATATACGTTGACTCTCTTTCGTATTTTTTTTATTTATATTATATATAAGCTTATATTTTTTAAAGTAGAGTTACCTAGAAACCACTTAAGACGCACTCGCATATAGAAACGTGGTTCTCACGATAATTTATGAGAAATGCACGAATATCATTATCTTTTTTTAATGATTTTAAGAGCGCTTACGAGTTAAAAGTATTCAGAATTAACAAGATGTGTGTGTGTGTGTGTGACACATATACGGGTGGCCATCCAACAATGCGGCACATATCGTGAATTTGTAGTCCCTGACCCAAACACGCAAATTGATATCCGTTCCATATTCCGCGACGAAAGTAATGACTGTATGTATAGGTTATACGGATATGTGAAAAATTAATGAGTGGCATAAATTATGCAAAAAAGTCATACGGCAATGCACCACTTTACTTTTGTTTTAATAGACAATTCCATGTTTAAATATATATTTATTTACTGTTTCGATTTTTTTCGTATCCTATGCTATCTACTAACGATTTTTTTTAAATTCTTGCATCGAAATTAACACTTAGATTTGACAGATTTAATTTTATAGATAAGGAAAGTTTGCACCTTTTATTTCGGATGTGAAAATTTGATAATTGGATAGGGTGAAACTCATCCGTGAAATTGCAAAAAAAAAAAAAAAAAAAAATAACTTTTTGTTGAGCAATGAAGACAGTTGCCTGTTAATTTTCGATGTAACTTCTCGCTTCAAACATTTAAAAATATTTTTAAACACGTGAGTAACTCGTATACAGTTCTAACAGTGATATATTCGAAAATATTTATTTATTTACACTAACACTCCGAGCGTATACGTGTACAAGAGAGCCTCCAAAAAAGTGTAAAATACTTTTTTTGGGGGCTCACTTGTACGTGTGTACGCTCAGAGTGTTATATATATATAGTTTATAAAATTAATTGTTTGTTTTATTCGCGAAAAATATGTGAAAAATTTCGTTTGCAAATTAATTATTCGACGAAAAACAGGTAGATTTTGTTCAAAAACACTCTGTTTAAAAATTCGATAGGTGTTGTCAATTATTTAAATTATCTTGCAGAATTTCAGTATATATATATTTTCGTTACATATGCATGAACATCTGCCAGATGTATAATTCTGCCAATTGAGTTACATGAGCTATTTTCATTCATATCGACAAACTTTCATCCATAATTTTCAATGAAGATAAACCGAATTGACTGAGAGCTTCGAACAGAGCAAAAAAAAAAAAAAAAAAAAACTTCTAGTAAGTTACAAAGTTTACATGCCACATAAATAATGGATAAATCATAACAGATATTTCTTTTTTTCGCTTAATATAAATGCTAAATTATAATGAAAAATAAATAAAAATTACTTTATATAATAATGCAAAAATGAGCAATGTTAATGCTCCAACACAAATATCATCAAGTAGAAGAGCTTGAACTGATGATAATGATTTTGCAAAACGAAAAGAAAAAATTGTCATAAGTTAATTATGAATACGTCGCGAATATTTATTGTTATTGCTTACGATGCGTAAAAATTCATTTATTTTTATTTCTTGAAGATTTACAGCTGGAGAGTTGGGACCAGGAACAATAGTTGGCTCTGCAGCCTTTAATTTACTTGTCATCTGTGCTGTTTGCATCTTTGCTATACCACCTGGAGAATTTCGACGTATACGTATGATCAATGTGAGTATAAAGGTTTACTGTCGACTTTTATAGTTAATTAAGACCATGATGATTCGCCGAATACTTTAATCCAGAGAATAAAGAAAACCAATCGAGTTCAAACCGATTAGGTGTAGATTAAAAGCAGTGATTGATCCGGAAGTTTTTCGTGAGTATAAAAAAGTAATGCATGTGATGAAGTGGAGAATTCACAGTTACTGGCAGTTCTTTAAGTCGTTAAAAAGAAACAGGTCTCCTTTAATATCAATTAAAGCTCTTTTACGAGCTTAGAGGCGAATTTGCGCTCGAGTAGTTTGGCTTTTATGTAGTAAATGGCGAGTGCGTTGTTAAAACAAATCATCTTCCGTTACGTAAAATTTTGGATGAAATTATTCATTCTTCTAAATTACGTTCGGTTCCGTACACCATCGCCATCATAAAACAAACAAGAGTTGTAAAAAAAAAAATGAATAAAAACCACATCGTTCGATTACAATGTAATAAAAATTCTGAATGGAATGACGTCACTGATCGCGCGCGATTTTTTTCATTCACCAGTCTAATCAGTTTCATTAAGCAATTTTTACGTTAATTCACTTTTTTTTTTTTAAAGTACTGTATGAATCGAACGTTAATTACTTTTAATATTTTTTTTTTATTAAAAATATTTATTAATTAAATAATATTAATTATAATTTATGATATTATTTTAATATAATATTAATTTATAATATCATAAATATTTTTTTATTAAATAATAATAATAATAATATTTACATAAATTATGCAAAAATATTTATAATATTAATAAATATTATGGTAATTCTATGGTATTGCTATGGTAATTTCGACGATTTATTACGTAAAACGATTTTTAAAAGTACTTTAATCCGTTTTGCACGTTTGCAAAATAATGTTTTCGCTTTCTTAACCGAATTTCGCAATTAATCACCTGATAAAATTGGGGTTTAAAAAAAAAAAAAAAAAAATAGAAAAACAGCGAAGTAATTGGGAAGATAATCGACATTAAAAACCCTGAAGGAAAATTCAACAGATGGCGTAACAATGGACGATCAATCAATGTTCAACTTAACAAGTAATGAATCGAAAAGAAAATGTCAACGTTTTCTTGGTTTATTCAATACTTCAGTTATTATATGATAAAAAATAATTATATTCCGGCAAAAGTTTTTATCTCGCATAAAAGATAAATCACAGAAACATTAAATTTGTATCAACAGCCAAGAAATGTTTTGTTAAAGCAAACATAACCGTGTTTATACAGTGTATACCGTTATATATATATATATTTTTAACCTTTATACGTATGTGCACAAATGTGTTAATCGTAATCAGGTCAAGCGTACTAGCGGCAATCTTTTTAAGAATGCACTAAAAATAATCGAGACCTTTTTTATGCGCTTCATAATATAAATTATTATTGGAAGCGATGCACCTATTAATAATAAATGAAAGATCGAGAGAAATAAGGCTTTTGTTAGTTCAGATACATCATCATATGCTCAGTATATCTAGAAATCCGTGGAGAGTTGTTTGCTGCTGTTGCTATGGTAACTACATTATCCTGTTGCTCCGAATTGCAGTTCTGCACTTAAAGAAGGAGCTAGAAAAGAGAATGAAGACAGAATACTTTTAAAAATGGAGAAATTATGCTCGAAAGAACTTTACATTTTAAAAAAAAAAATCACAGTGCTGTACATATTTTGATAAAATTATCATATTTTGAATATTTGTCGACGTAACTGTTATACTGTAATTTTAAATACTAATTTGAATTTTGTTATCTTTTAAAGCGGAATAAAATATTTTAATAGCGTGCAAAAGTTTTAACTTTTAAAATTTTTATAAATTATTATTATTATTTAAAAATATAAATTTTTAAAAATATTTATCGTCTGCTGATAAATATGACGTCACGAGAATCTACGAGACACCTCCTAGTGAGAAAATTCTTCTGACGTCATTAAAGACAGTATCCATGACTACAAAGCCCGAATTGAGAATTTAATCTTTCGATAATCAATTTTATCTTCGAAAGTATTTTAATTTTGAAACGATTTCGGGATTAAAAATTTAAATTTAATAAAAGTTTACGAAGAATTAACAATACACTTTTAAAATTTATAAAGTTTTAAAACGACACAATATGAAACATTTTTAATTAAATATATTTTCGGAGTTATTTTTAAAACTTTTATATAAATTTTGTAAGATCTTGTTAAAGCGTGCGATGTTGTAATTTCCTGTGATTTTTTCCAATTTAGATTTTTCATTTCCTTTAGGAAATCCCAATTGACAACTATCATTCTTGGCATGTTTTAACAAAGTCGTATTTATGAGAACGTTTGTGAAAGCACCGATTCCAACGAAATTTTGCTAATAATAAAAAATTAAACAAAAGCAAAATATGTAGATTTTTAAATCCTCACCAGAAATATTTCTGCAATTACTCGATACATTCTTTGCAAAAAATTCTGGGTTACGAGTTAATTGTCGCTAGGAGGTGCAGAATTTTATAGGATAAACAATTTGACTAGCGCCATTTTGAAAATTTCATAATTAACTGTTATTTTTTTTTTGCAGGTTTTCATAATTACTGCTTTCTTTAGCGTATTTGCATATCTATGGTTACTAATTGTTCTCGTGGCTATTACACCTGGGATTGTAGAAGTATGGGAAGCTTTGACTACTTTATTATTTTTCCCAGTTTTGGTTATTTTATCTTATTGCGCCGATAGAAATTTCTGTATGGGAAAGAAAGTTTTACAGGAAAAGCAATTGGAACTGGAATCTTCTAAAGGTAAATTATCTTTCATATATGATTTTACGAAATCATAACTCTTACTAGTGATAAGAGTAATGTAATACATGAATCAAATGAACTTATCACTAATTATATACCATTGATAGTAAAGATTTATCTTCCCTGTGTGACAGTTATGTGTTATCTGTATAGCAGACTTTTTTAATGAATATATACATGTGTGTCCGGACTACGACGAATTTTAAAGATTCATATTAATTAATCTTTACATTGTGGTCCAGGAACACGTATATATTCATTAAAAAGCCTTCTATATAGTCAACACGTAGTTGTCACACAGGGAAGGTAAATCTTTACTCAACTGATTCTTTCAAACGTGCTGAAGTTTTAAAATGTCAAACGATCTCCATCTTTAAACTTGGCAATTAAAAAAACTGATCGGTAAAACTTGAATGTTCTGCAATATTTTGCAGATAGAATAGCAGACAGAAAACACGATTACATAAAAATATTTTGGTAAAATGTGGCTAAAGGTCTTACAAACGAATATCAATTATGGTAAAACTGGAAGAGATGGTACACCTTTTTTTGTTTACTGATAAAATAATTAATAATCATAATCAAAAAATTTTGCATTATTCAAAATAGCTTACATGAAACCATATGCAAAAAGTAATATCAAAAATTAGTTAAGCAATATAAAAAAAGTAACAAAATAGACAATTTTTCAACATTTTAAAACTGGCAGGTATTCCTTGCTGGTTGAATGCATGATCTTAATTTAGGATTAGGAAATTGTCAAAAAGACACTACATTATTCGTACATAACAACTGCTTTAAAAAATCCCTCGTTCTGATCTTATATTTTTATTATAGAAAAACCGTTGTAAATTTTGTAAGCATGCTGAAATATAATGTGGGATTATTTAATTATCTCAGATAAAGAACATCAGCGTGTATGCTGTTCAAACAAATGAATGGCAATTAATTTATGCCAAAATCATTATCACAATGCCATCTTGGTTCCAGAATGTGAATATGCTTAGATGCACCGTCTCTTCCGACTTCACAACCGAATATTAATAATCAAATGTGACAAATCGCATAAATGTAAAAAAGTAAATTATAAATTTCAAACAGTCGCCATCTTTGTAATGGTATCATATAAGAATCTCAAAATTGGTAAGTTAACTGATAAAATTTGGTTTTTGGCTCTTATATTTTTCGGACCGACATCCGCGTAGTTAAAATATAAATAATGCTAATTTTTATATAATAAATGGATAATATACATATATTTTATTATTCAGAGATTTTTATCAAATAATTTGATTAGAGCTATTTGGATGAGAAAAGAGAATTTATGGAACAATATTTAAAAGTTTCGAGATCGATTTGTATGCGGAGACACGGAAGAATTTTAGAAACCATCTCTCCTGTGGGATGAATTGAGAGATTTATCGAGCTATTGTGCTGTTTTGAAATATTCTACCTCCATCAGAAATAATATAAATTTATATTTCTAATAATTTATTAAAATACATCTAATTTGTTTATAAGAAGTATCGATAATAATTTTAAACTTTAATTTAAATATTTGTACTTCAGTTTAATTATTTAAATAACTATATTTCAAGATAATGTAGTGTTCTACACTACATCATCTTAAAATGATGTAGTGTATTTATATAAAAAATTAAAAAAAAAAACTGAAAAAATGCAACTTTATTAGGTTACAGTTTGGTTGTATTTTTGTTTATTTTCTTTTTTTTTAAATTTTTATAGAAATAATACATTTAGAGTTAAAATTTTAATTTAGGCAGAGTCGAAACTTGGCAGCATTTTTGTTGTCTGTATTTAAATTGTTCAGTGGAGCATTGTGCAAGAAACGTTATCTGAATTATTAAAAATAGCTGTAGAGTATTCCTTTTTTTTTAATTAAAATTCTTGCACAATATTCGAGAATAAATAACATTTACGTTTTTACAAAACTTTTGTTTCTCTGTTAGTTATCTAAAATTAACTCTGCTTATAATTAAGTTTATATACAGTCCCATAAAACATCGACGACAAAATTATTTTAAAAAGTCTGTACACAAACTGAAATATTTGAGTTTATGTATCCATTAGTGATATATTCTAATTACCTGCAATCAAACTAACTACTAAATGATGTCTTAAAGCACCAATATGATAATCTTCGCGAGATTAAATGACTCTTTAATGTAATCATTTTACTCCTTTACTTACGACTTTAATTTAGTAAACAGCCAATTTTATTCGCATTTTAGTGCGGAGAAAATGTTTGCATTAAGTCGTCAATCAAAAGAATTACGCTACTAGACCCATCCGGTTTAAAGAGGTTATCAATATCAATTCGCAAATTTTAATGTCTAATTAACAAGTTGGCATGGGAACAGATAATGTATGATCGATGAGCGAGAGAAGTTAAATTCTCCAAAGTGTAAAATATTTTCGAAAATCTCAAGAGTTTGCATAATTCATACTAAAACCGAATGTTCAAAATTTACTTTGACGTCGAATGAAAATAATCCGACAGAATTAACGTTTATCAAAGTAGTTTTTAATTAAAAATGGAAGAAAGTTTACACTTAAATAAATTACAGAATTTCCAATTTGGATGTGAATGAATTTTAGTGATAAAAAGAAACGAAACTGGAAGATTATCGGTGTTAAAATATTTTTTTAACTTTTTTTTTTTTAGATATGGCCGCTCGTGGATATTTTCCTCGTGGACGTTTGGATAGAGACAATCTAATTAGCTTTATCAAGGTAAGAATAGCAGACACAGCTGTTAACTCTCATAAACAAAAGAAATGACAAAATTGAACTCAATCCTGATGATCCACTAGTACATAAAACACTCTTATACTAAATTGATTCGATTTACTGATGGAATTCGCTTGTTTTCTAACACGTGCCTTATAAAAAAAGCAATATTGCAAATAAAGTTTTCGTTTTCTTATATATATATATATGTGAAATTTTTTCGAGGAAAACTTATCGATCTATTTATTTTTCAGGAAATCAGGAAACATCCCGGTTTATCCGAAGAGGATGCTGCTTGTTTAGCCGCTTCACGTTTGGTAGAGGAAAAAGATCATTCGCGGATGTGGTACAGAGTAGGAGCTATTAGGAATATAACCGGAGGCAGGAAACCAAAACCTAAACTTAGCGAAAAGTTAAAGGAGGTAATCATTTTTTGTTTTTCTCAACTAATTTTAAATGCATCAGTTGGATTACTTAATAAATTTTTGCTGTTACATTTATAAAAATTTAAATTAACAGTAGTTAGTAAACTCATTTGGTCTTTGATTGCCCATTTTACGTATATATGTTTATCACACCTTGGAGCGATATACATTTTCTTTCAGAATATATGATTAAAAATTGATGTTTTTGGTATTTCAGTAATTTAATTATTTGAACGGGAACATAAAATAAATGGGAAAGTTAACTAGAATTTTTTTTTTAAATCTGGCTTCACAGTTTAACGATTAGTGTCGTGTGATAAACACTGTAGCCAGCGACATTATTGCTAAAATAGATTTTTAAAATGGGTTATCAAAAGATAAATGTTTGTTAGTTGCTCGTTTTCGGATTTTGAATGTGTGCGTATCTTAGAGAGTAGGATTGTTAATACTGTAATATAATTTAAAGATGTGTGTCTTAACTGAAATAACCCCAAAAATTTTTACCTCCAAGCAATGCGAAGAACAAGTGAGAGCGCTGATGGCAATTGTGGAAGGGACGTCAACAAAGCCAAAGGTTTAGTTTGTTTTATTGCCATAAAGCGGGATATATATATAAAAGCATGAAATATTGTGGTTATTTTTTGCATCGTGGATGCATGTTTCCGTTATGTATATTTGTATACATTTTGTGTTCTTTGTGCATGATTGTTTTTCTAAAACTAACTTGATGTTTCAACTGTGATTTAGTTAAGGTAAAAAGCCTAGTTTTTATACCATAAATTTTCTTTAATTAAACATTTACAATAAAACTTTTTTTAGTGAATAGAATTAAAAATTTTCACTAATGAATTGTTATTTTATACACATTTGGATGAGATAGTTGTTTTTAACGTCAATGGAAGTAGGCTAATAAGTTCAAAAACGATTAATACAAGAAACAAAAATTCAAGTTGAATACGTTTAAGGCAGCAAGTTTTACTTTAAATTACTGTTATATAGCATTTGCAGTTTCAATTAGCGAAAATATATTACTTTATTCCGGTATCATATATAGAGAACTTCCATAAGTCGTACGAATTTTTCTATAAAAAAATAAATTTTTCATTAATAATGTAGATTTCCACTCAAATTTTATAAAGAACGCACTATTATATACTTTCTTCATTCGCTAAAGCTTAAGGCTCGTTCATGTTAGTCAAATTACTTGTAATCAAATTGCTTGATGGCATCAGCTTGAAAAAGTTTTGCTAATATGAATGAATGGTGTTTTAAGTAAGTAGATAATTATTTTACTTTTTACTTGCCTTGAATGACAACTTGAATGAATTATTACTTTATTTTGATATTTTCAAACGGACTCAACTGACCGACAAAGCTAATGTTGATAAAGATATAAATTAGGTTCAGCTCCAGTGGGGATAGTACGAATGGAAAAAATTTTGAGTTAGAAAATTTTTTCCAAGATAAACACGAAATATAATTTGTTCCATTTATCTAATAATTACTTATTTATTCCCTGTATATTTTAAACAGGGTGTCCCAGAAGTGGATATCAAACGAAGTGACGTTATGAGAGAGGTCATTTCCAATCAAAATAATCATATACGTGGTTATCTAACTGTTGATGGTTTAAAAGTTACTTCAGAATTTGTATTTTTCCCCGAAATCGCCTAATGCAATCACTAAAATTATTTATTTATAAAAAAAAATGAGATTTTGGTTGCGTTTTCATTTTAAGTATGATCCCGAAGAGTGTAACTTTAATAAAAGCATTTTTATGAGATCTGTTATTTTCAATCACATAATAAAAATGGTTTTTCTGAAAAATTTGTTTCTAAAATTTTTGGATCCCAACAGTGGCCTATCAAATGAAGTAAGACGATGGGAGAGATCATTTTTAGGATTATTCAGAACAATGATTTTGTAACTAATCAGTAAGTAATAATTGTTGAAAAATACATTTTACAAAATTTCGAGAATTTAACCAGCAACTTTAACTCTCGAAATTTTGTAAAATGTATTTTTTAACATTCACGACTTAATTGCAAAAAAAAAAATCTGTTCTGAATAATCCTAAAAATGACTTCTCCCATCATCTTGCGTCTTCATTCGATCGTCCACTTTTGGGATCCAAAAATTTTAGAAACAAGTGTTCAGAAAAACCATTTTTATTATTTGACTGAAAATAACAGAGCTCATAAAAATGTTTTTATTAAAGTTATATTCTTCAGGATCATGCTTAAAATAAAAAAAGCAATCAAATAACTCATTTTTTTTTATAAATAAATAATTTTAATGATTGCATTAGGCGATTTCAGGGAAAAATACAAATTTTGAAATAAGTTTTGAGTCTTCAATAATTGGATGGATAACCATATACAGTATATGGTTATTTTGATTTTAATCTTGGAATTTGGAATTTTAATTTTGGAATTTTAATCTTGGTTTAATAAATAGTTATTAGCAAACAGAACAAATTATATTTTGCTTTTATACTATTTCTACTCGAAATGAGCTTGTTTACAGCTTCACCAGCATCAGACGTTCGCATTTATCAAAATCTTTTCAACTTACGTTTAATCAAGTTAGCTGATAGCAAAAAACTTGAAGAAAATCGTCTGTTCATATTTGGCCAAGTCACTGAAACAAGTAGATTAAATCAAAATGTCGTTAACTAAACTAAGGAGCGCTTTATCCACCACTCAGCTTTTGTTTTTTTTTGGCGTTTGTTATAATTATTGCTGTCACTGACAAAGACATAGTTTCACTTAATAGTTTCTTAATAATTCAGGAATCAGAAATTATCAGCAATTTAATTTTAGGGAGAATCACTTTCGATTAGAAAATTGCAGGAAAAAAGCAATCGCTTTAAAATGTAATAGAATAATTCTAATCGTGATTTACTTTACATAAAATTACTTTGACACTAAAAAAAATTTATTTTATAATCAACCAAAAATGACTTCAGAAATCACAGTAGTCCATAGTAGAAAAATCGTAGTAATATACTTTATATATATTATTATGGTTCTATCCATAGTAATATGTATCTATAGTAGAAAAACCATTTAATTAATATACTTTATATTATTTAATCCATAATATAAAACCGATAGGATTTTTACATTATTTAATAATTAAATTATAAATACACAAGATATCTCAGAAGTGGACGATCAAACGAAGTGAAGTGATGGGAGAGGCCATTTCCAATCAAAATGACCATATACTGTATATGGTTATCCATCCAATTATTGAAGACTC
>WUQG02017743.1:0-11560 GCA_011317285.2 Androctonus mauritanicus | reverse complement strand
TTTATTTAAAAAAGTTTGTACTGGCTTATTTACAGTGTTGTATTTGTATATGTACCTGAAGATGATGCGAAATGCATTGAAAACGTTAGTGCATTAAAAAATTATTGTGTTCATTTTACACCTGCTGTTTAATGCTTACTTTATGGTAATTAAACTTTTTTTTATCTTGAACAAAAATAATGTGTCTGTATAGAGATGTGTTTGTGCATGTATAGGGATTTGTTTGCAGTTGAATATACTTTTGGGTTTACATATATAATTGTGTATTTTTTTATATTTGAAAAAGTTTTTTTATACAATGTATCAATAAAAATATTAAAGAATATAACTTCATATAATTTTAATAATTTTTAATATGATTTTGGTTAGAATTCAGTTGTGCAATCATCTCCCATAATTCATTACTATATTGAATACAGGTGACTCTCTATGAGAGTCACCTGTATTCAATATGTTATAGAACAACTACTAGTGCTCATATAATGCTAGTGTTACTACTACTAGTAGTAACATTAGTATAACGCTAGTATTATATGAACACTAGTAGTAAGATTCCTATGAAATTGTGTTATATGGAGCTAAGAATCAGTACAAAGAGTGATGTTATATTCCAAAGGCTAAAAAACAAAAAAAGATATTATCTTACTTTTATAATTGTCAGAGACTTAATTTTTATTAAAAATAGTAATAACTGAACAAATGTCTTGCAAACTATGATATGTATATCAAATGATGCATTTTTTCCCCTTCATTTATGCAAAGTACAATCAGATGAAAATTTTTTCTCTGTTGCATCACCATATCTATAACTTCTGAACTTTTTTCACAGATATTAAATTTTCAACATCATCTACTCATTAAAAAATCAGCAATCTTGGTTTATTTGCTTTTTCACATGATATATTTTTATAAATTTCAATGATTTAGAGCTAGCATTTTTGAAGTTCCCTTTGGCTAAAAAAATCACAAAGTTCAAAAGAGATCATAAAATATGGTGATTTTCCAATATTATTATTTTTTGCATAATGGCTAGCAAATCAACAGTTGCAATTCACAAAGAAAAATGGAAATGCTTAAAACTTAGGTTCAGTATAATGGCATAATTTTTCCTGTAGAAAATCTCAAAAGTATTGTATTATTTATAGCTTACCACAATTCTGTAATATTGTTACAGTGAAATCTTATTATATAAGCACCATGATGCTATGTGAAAATTGCCATAATTTTCTAATCATGATAGAACAAATCAGTGCTGTAGAAATACCATGTTATATGGGAATTGCCAATATGTAAATGATAGAATGATGTGGGTAAGAATGAAGCTAGATCTACACACTTCTCTTGATTAGTATGTATGCTGCTATGGTTGGTTTGAATTAGAGTGAGAAAGACAAGTTCTGGTGTAAACTGAATGCTGTTCTGAATGAATATCATAACAATGAGGGAGTGATTGTAGCAATGTTGATGTGAAAAGAGATGGAGTAAAAAGAATTTCTTGAGAAGTTTGGCAATTCTGGAGTGAATGACAATAGGAAGCAACCTGTGCTGAGAGGATGCTGTTCTCTCAGTTATTTTCTTCAAGCACATGGTTCTTCATCTGTACACCTAGGAGACCAATAAGAATACTATGATTGATTCGGTTGTATGTGATGAGTGAATGAAGGGAAAGTTTTTAAACAAGAGATTTGTGAGAGATACGAAATATATCCAGATTACTTATTATCAGGTGATCTCAATGATGAATCTGCTGAGAGGAAAATCTGCTGCATTCTTGTAAGAAGAAGAAAAATACAGATATGAGTGAAACTCTATATATATATATCAATTTTTAGCTTTCTGCACACAAAATAAAGGTTCTGAAGAACATATAGAGCATTTTAATAATGCTTTAATATGCATAATACAATGCTATATGGTTTATACGTTTTTGTTATATTCCTAGACTATGACCAATATACTATTATTTCTCTTATTTATATAGTATATAAGTAATATATTCTTTCAAAGATATATTTGATTTTAAAAAAGTTGTTTTGATCTGTATTTTGTTAGTAAAAGATATTTTTCTCAAATTGAACAAACCATAATATATAAATCATTCTCAAACAAATAAATGAAAAGAATATCTTTCTTGTAAACTGCTAGACCCTATTTAAAATTCTAACATTAATTAACAGCACTCTTCAGCAGTTTTGGGAAAATTATTATTTTTTATTAACTAAAAACAATAACAATGAACGTTTTCGGCTAGTTGTTTATCTTTTAGATATTATTAATATGTATCTTATATTTAGTTATTTTGTATGTTATTTTATTTTATTTTTGTTTCTGATGTTCTGTTTGCTTTTTAAAAATGAATGTATTCTAGAACGAAAGACTTGATGATGGCACAGAAAGCTGAAAATGTTCGTTGTTATTGTTTTTAGTTAATAAAAAATAATAAGAGTTTTCCCAAAACTGCTGAAGAGTGCTGTTAATTGATGATAGAATTTTAAATCATTCTCATTAGTAAATTTTTAATTATAATTTTATTTTCTAATTTCTTTTATATTCTCATTAGTTAGTTAATTAGACTTTTTCTCTCATTAATAAATTTTTTATGATGATATTTTTATTATTATAATTATTTTTTTTAGTAAGCACATTCAACTTTTATATTATTTTGATTTTTTTATGTAGGTTTTGAAAGTCTGTGCCAACCATAATATATTACCTAACATGGAATTACAACCAATGAAAGACAGTGATCGTGCTTGGGTATGGGCTGCTCAAGATTATGCTGATGAAGAAATGAAATTAGAACAATTTTGCATCCGATTTAAAACACCGGAAATTGCATTATCATTCAAAACTGCTTTTCAGAGAGCTGTATCCATTATGCGAAAATCAAATAATCAAAATAATTCAATTAGTATTTCAGATAAAATGAATACAGCTGGACCTCAAGGTGATATTTCTCAGGATAAAGTAATTGGATTTGGAGATAAATTCAGACCTAAACAAGGGTCTTGGATTTGTTCAACATGTTTAATAACAAATATGCCAGATAAAGAATTGTGTATTGCATGTGAAAGTTTAAAACCAGGAAGTAAATCTCAGCCTAGTTCATTAAATAAAGAATTTGGAGCATTACAAAATAGTCAGTTTACATTATCTAATATTAACAAATTAATTCAGCCAAGTGAAAATACATCTGTAAAATTTGGAACATTTATTTCTGATAACAAAGTTCAAACCTCTAAACAAGACAACTTATTTTCATTAAATGTAGAATCAAACAAAGATAAGACTGTGTTTGGAGGCTTTACTTTTACATCAACACCAGTTGTTAAAAGTGATGAAAATGTGGAAAGAGAAATAATAAAGGTTACCAATAAATTAAAAGATGAAAATTCATTGAATCAGTCAAAGCCTAGTCCATTTGCTGCTTTTAGTTTTAAATTATCTCAAAATAAATTAGAATCAAATAATGATACAGTTCACAATGATAATCCAGTTTCAGATAATTCTGTTATTATTGGCAGTGAGAAAAGCAACTTCTCAATAGTTAATTCAAAAGGAACAAGTCCATCTGTATCATTATCTACAATTTCTACTTCAGAAGCTGATTATGTTTTTGGAAAAGAGAGTAATATAAGTAATTTAAACTTTTCTACTATTTCAAATAATAATAAAGAAAATTCATTCCAAAAAGATCCAAATTTTAAGGGTTTCACAGGAGCAGGATCTTCAGTGTTCAATAAGACTTTGGGAAAAGGTACTGATAATGCATTAGATAATGATACTCCTGAAGAATTTGTCCCAACAGTTGAGTTTAAGCCTTTAATTACTTTGCCTGAATTGATAGATGTGAAAACTGGAGAAGAAGATGAATTAAAAATATTTGGAGAACGAGCTAAATTATTTAGGTATGATTCAGAGGGAAAACAATGGAAGGAACGTGGTATAGGAGAATTAAAAATATTATATAATGAAAAAACTAAGAAGTATAGAATTCTGATGAGACGTGAACAAGTATTAAAACTATGTGCAAATCATAATATTCTTCCTTGGATGAAATTAAGTGTACTTTCTTCTAGTGATCGAGCATGGGTTTGGTTAGCTCATGATTATGCAGATGGAAAATTGCAGAAAGAACAATTAGCTGCAAAATTTAAAACTGTTGAAATTGCTCAAAAATTTCGTGAAGTCTTTGAAGAATGTCAAATTAAAGTTGAAAATGAAATGAATGATTCATCTAATTTAACTAATGATACATTATCAGATAAAATTTCAGAAACATCACCAGATAAAAGACCATTATCTGAAATAATTAAACCTTTGCCAGGTTCTTGGGAATGCACTACTTGTTATGTCAGAAATGAACAAAAGAATTCTTCCTGTGTTTCTTGTGGTGTACCAAAATCCACTATAACAAATTTATCAGTAGAAAATTCAACTATTGATGATAAAAATTTTATGGTACATGGTGATTCTTCCACATTGGACAATTTTGCAGCAATTTCAGCAAATTGTCAATTGGAAAATATTGCTGTTAACAACAACAATCCATCTTATATAACTACTGATAATATAAATATTGAAAAGTCCAATTATGGATTAAATAAAAATTCAAACATTGTAAATAATTCTGGTTCAATAAGAAATACAACAGAATCTTTGTTAAAGCCAAATATTATATTACCTTCTGAAATAAGTATTTCATCTACTACTATTACTACTACTACTACTATTACAACTGCTGCAAGCTCTATTGCTACAGCTACTACTGTTACAACTATGACAACTACTACTACTACGACTGCTATCACTACTACTGCTACTAATTCTTCAATTTTCAATTTAATAAAATCTCCTCAGGTCTTTCAGTTTAATTCTGCTACATCTAAACCTTTATTTAATATAGGTTCAAGCACTCCATTAAAATCAACAGATGAAACAGATAATTTAGATACTAATGTTCATTTTAAATTTGGAAGTCCTCAAAAGTATGAATTTACATTTAGTGGAATAAGGCCAAGAAGTCCAAGTAAAACACCAAAATCTCCAGGAAGTTTAACAGATAGTTCAATTGATAAAGGGGAAGAAGTAGAATCACCTGAAGCTGATAATATCTTCTTTCAACCTGTTATTCCTCTTCCACCAAAGGTGTGTTTTATATTTTAAACATATATTTCTCTTTGATTTATGTAATATCAGTTGTACAGTTTCAGACTTATACAGTTTAAAATAATAATAATACTATAATAAAAAATATTAAAATAAATTATTTAATTTAAATAATAATAATAAGTCATTTTTAGCAAAGTTTTGACATTACTGTTTAACATTCCTGTAAATATAGTTATCAATAGTTGACTAAAGATGATGAAGTTATGATATGATTTAAATTGTATATATGCATTATATTGCAATAGTTATTTCCTACCTAGTAGTAAGCTATATTGTGTATAATCATAAAAATGATACAATAATTTATATAAATTTAATTTATAGAAAATTAGAATTGTGTAAATTCTTCTAGCAAATAAATACAGATATTAAATTATCTTGCATCCCAATATCTGGAATGCTTGGAAAATCAGCTATAGTTCAGAATAAGCCTGTCAATCAAAATTATTTTTGTCCTATTTAGAGGAATTTCAGTTTTTGTACATTAGATAAAACAATATTTAAAATATAAAAGTAATCAAATGCCATACAAATCTAATTGTAAAAACTAAAGCACTATAAAGCAGTAATGTTTAAAGACAAATTAAATAATTTATTAAGAAATGTTTTCAATTTTATGATGGATTCTCTTCAGCTTATAAAAAAATTAACTAGAACAGATTTAAATAAAATTTGAACATATATTCCAACATATAGTTTAAAGCTTGCTATGTAAGACAGAAAATTAATCAAATATTAAAATATTTTTAATACAAGCTGCAAAAAGACCTGTACTAAGTTGGTTATTAATGATACTTATATGATTTTTTTCTTTCAGCAATTATTGGCTCTTCTAAGTACAGATTTTTCTTGTTAGTACATGCTTTTATAACCTATGCTTCTGCTCATTCAACATGTAAATTATACTCGTAAAAATCTTCTGATGAGTGCAGTACTCAATTTGCTGTTCATTATACCATCCTAATGATCTTTAATTCTTTGAGATAAGTTTCTAAGGATGGCCAATCAAAGAGAAGAATATGTAGGAGCCGCATCTAAAAACTAATCTCAAAGAAGTAAAGAATATCAAGATGATATAATGAATGGCAACTTAGGTACTATATTCATCAAAAGATTTTATGAATATAATTTATATATTGAATAAACAGAAGCACAGATTGTAAAAATGTACTAACAAGAAGCATCTGTTCTTAGAAGACCATTAATGACTAACTTAGTACAGTCATTTCTGCAACTTGGCAATATACTATAAATTACAATTTATAATTGACAATGATTTAATTTGCTTTAATATATTATTAATTATTACCTAATATATAATTTTATATCTTATGAAATAAGCTTTTAAACTATATGTTGGAATATATGTTCAAATTTTATTTAAATTTATTCAATATTCAATATTTATGTAAGCTGTAAGAGGAGCCATCATAGAATTTGAAAACATTTCTTAATAAATTATTTAATTTGTTTAAACTTTACTGCTTATAATGTTTTGGTTTTTGCAATTTTATTGTATGTAATTCAGCAGAGTTTATATTACAAGTTCATAACAATCTATTTTATTCCCCCCTCTTAATATCCCAAGTGTGGAAAGAAGTATTACAGATTAAAATAAACTGTCTTATTCACTGTTCATGTAAGCCTCATATGAATATATTTTCATATGAGTACATATATATGTATGTTTGCACAAGTAGTTCATATAAGGTTTATACAAATGGCAAATTTGTAACAACATGAAGTTTGGTGTGCCATAGATTAAAAAAAAAAATTGATGATGATAGGGACATAAAAATAATCTTGTGGGCCACCAAAAAAATGCAGTGCGTTGCATGTAGCTGGAAGACATGGGTTGTCTAGATTTGGTCCAGAGTATGGACAAATATAGAATTCTTGTTTTGTGATTCAGCATAGTGATTGTGTTGAATGCAGATATTTCAGTTGGCAATGCTGCTAGTTAGGAGCAGGCTTATTATTATTATATACATTAATAATCCAACAGAATCATTAAAAATAATAAATAATTTATGAATGCTTAATGCATAATCTTTCTCTTTCATTGGAATAGCTTGAACAGAAATTCTACATTCTTTTCTAGAATAAATTCAAATCAATAAAAAAAAATTTAAATTTAATCCTGATTTTATTTGTCCAGTTTTTGCAAATCTTTTTTTTTTTTGTTGTTTTTTGTGTTTATTTGTTGAAATATACCCTTTTGTCAGTGGTTCTTAAATTTTTCAGATGCTAAAATATTTTTTAATTACATGTAATGATATTTTTGAAATTTTAAATAAAAAGCAAATTTTTCATATATTGAGCTATAAAATGCTAAAAACTGAAAAATACTGTAAATAATAAGAAAGTATTGGTTAATTTTGTTAAAATAAACTAAAATATATTAATTGTTCATTTTTTATTTCAATCTCACTGAAATATTAGTAAAAAGTTGCAAAAAAAAATGTAAACAACTTGTAGTCATTTAAATAGGAATGGCATTTTATTGCTTTATAGCAACCACTTCTTTCCAATTAAATAACATTTTGCATTGGGATATTTTTTAAACTGTTCCAAAGTTAATATCCTGTTTTGTTCTGAATAATGATGATAATTTTTATCAATTAGAATATTTTATATGCATATTTCCTAACATTATGATCATGATAGTTTCAAGCTTACTGAAATCATTTTCTCTCTTTTGATATTCAAAGAAGTTTTAAATTACTATCTTGTTTTAAGCTGATTGCTTATTTTTAAATTATAATTTCAGATTGATATAAAAACTGGTGAAGAAAATGAAGAAATACTTTATAGCCAAAGAGCAAAACTATTTAGGTTTGTTAATGGAGAATGGAAAGAACGTGGTGTTGGTGATCTTAAAATATTACATTGTCCAGAGACGAAAAATATCAGATTATTAATGAGGAGAGATCAAGTAAGTTTAAAGTTTTGGTAGTTATATTCTGGAAAATATGAAAAAATCCAAAGTCCATACTTCAAATTCACTATTATGTTTATACTATTTGTTCTTAATACAAATGAAAAGTTTCTTGCCATTATTTTGATATTATTTATTTATCATTATATATTCTGATTCATTTGTGTGGGCTATAATTTTGTATCCTTTTTAAAATTTGAAAATTTGTTTATCAGTTGTTGAGTAATTTCAGATAAAAGGTTTATTTGGTAATGAAATATTACTGTGGGGTTGAAAAACCTTATTTGCACCTGTATAAAATATTTAAATATCATGTGAAGAGGTTAACTCTGACCTATTCTATTTATTATTTTATTATGCTCTTATTATTTTATCGTTATATTCATTATTATTTAACGTATTATTATATTTTTGTTTAAGAGTTAACTTACTTCCATGTTCTCCGCCTTAGTATTTAGTAATCACGTGTTTACGGAACGGACATCCATCTTCTGAAAGAGCTTTCTCAGTAAAGAAGAATACCATAGCACTATGAGCAGAGAGAATTTTATTTTGGCATAACGTTTTCGGACATTATGTTTAGTCCATCTTCAGTGCCAACATTCAGCTTAGAATTAGAACATTAGAATACAAGGTTTAAATTTCGTGCAACATTCTTAGAATATACAAAAATTTAAATAGAAAATTCAAATATCAAGCATCTTACATCATAACATTTTTACCATTTGTTTTATAGCATTAATAAATTTTGTTTTTACGTTTTTAAATTCATTAAGAGCCAAACTTTTCCTTTAAATAGTAAATAAAATAGGAATATAAATACATACATAAAGAGAGTAAAGATAGATATATAAATAAATAACATACGTACATATATAAAGTATATATAAAATAACTAAAGTCCAAAACGTTATTTGACACAGACTGTGTCTAACATGGGAACAGTCAGTTCGCAGACCTTATACAGAAGCATCTTAATTCGCATTACACCAGTACTTACAAATCATGTACAGCGCACCATTTCCACGAGTCCGGTAATTCAGCTGGTTGATTGTCATTAACAATATTACTGTGCAGTTTTCTTTTTTCAATTTCAATAGATTCCAAGAGGTTAAGAGCATATTTGCAGGATACCGGTTTGACTACTTTGGCCTGATCCCATTTAATAACTATATTATGCTGGTATGCCTTCCTGGCTAAGGCTGTATTAGTTCTAGCATTATATATATCAGCCTTGTGTTCTGCAAGTCTTGTTTTTATATTTCTTTTAGTGCTTCCTATATATGATTGTTCACAGTCTTGATCCTCATTATATAATGGGATAGTATATACTCCTGCTCTTCTGTCTTTCTCTATAGGATCTTTATCATTTCTTATCAACTGGAAGACTGTGGGGCCTCTTTTCTTGGCTATTCTAAATTGTTCATGTTTTACGAGGTTATTTAGAACAGACATGACGCTTTTATCATAGGTTAATTTGAGATAGGTGGGTGTCCTGGAACTCTGAATACAGGGACGCTGGGAGTGTGCTGTATAGATGTGTTCTTGTATTCTTTTCCATATGCCTTCGATAACTCTATGTGTGTATCCATGTTTAGCAGCTGTGTTGTGGATGTATTGGTGTTCCTTTTCTATATCTACCCATTTGGTGGTATGGGTGAACACCCTAGCGATCATGCTTCTAAAAGCTGCCAGCTTATAGGACATCGGGTCCTTAGACCAGGCAGGAATTAAAACCGGCATATATGTGGGTTTTTTGTAAATAGTTGTGACATACTCACCCATTTCTACATGGACGTTTATATCTAAGAAGTGAAAGCCATCAGATGCGTGTTGTTCTATCCTAGTCTGCAGCCCTAGATTTCTATCCGTAAGCATGTGTTTAATATCCTGAGTACGATCTTGATTTTTCCATATAATGCATATGTCATCCACATATCGGGTATATAGGCGAAAATCCGAGGAGAAGAGATCTAATACTGTAGACTCCTTAAATCGTACGACAAGTTCCGCCATAAGTCCCGCAATGGGGCTGCCAATAGGCACACCTTTCTTTTGCAAATAGTATTGTCCATGGAAAGTGCAATAGGAATTGTATGTAATAAGATGGCATACATCACGGATAAACTCCTTAGATGTGTGCGTGGTCTGGAGGTGGGCTAGGATGAACCTGTACAGCATAAGTGTGGCCGGCACATGCACAATAGACGGATACAACGAATCGAAATCAATTATTGTGTATGACTCTACTGGTAGTGGTCCGACTTCTAGCAGTTTGTCAAGGAAATCTAGCGAGGATTGCACAACGTAGGGATAGTCTTCCAGGAAGGGAGCTGCCCATCTAACAATAGCTTTTTCTAGATTAGAAACTGGGGAAGATGTTTTGTCGACCATAGGTCGGATGGCAATGGGTGTTTTGTGGGTCTTTATATACCCAAATAATCGAGGCGGAGACAGGGAACACACCTCTTCAAATTTCCACTGTTCAGGAAAGTGTTTTGACTTAGCTATTCTTTTGACAGCCCTATGGATGCAATCTGTTGGGTCTGTCGGCAGTATTTCAGACTGGGACTGATTTATAAATGTTTGTAGAAGATCCTCATATTTGGATGCTGTGACAAAAACTAACTTTTTAGACTTATCATCCTTCGTACATATGACCGAAGCAGTAGTCATCCATTCTTTGGCATAATTTACCAACGCCTTATGTTTAGCCATTACCTGCTTATGTCTTCTGTTATCTGCCAATTTGGATCTAATAATATCCCAACGAATCTTCTCTGTGTGAGTACCTTCAAGTTTGAAGAGTATTTGGTCAATATCATGTGCCATGTTACATAGTTTGGGTGCGACCGCAGGCACCGCTGAAGGGCTAAGTAACACTAATTCTTTAACAGGTTCGGGGACAACGTTATCATCGACGACCATAGCAATGTCCTCAAAGGTGAATTTATTGGTTTGTTTGGGGGCCACTTGTTTATAAAGAATCCATTTGAACTTTTTAATATAATACTTTCTTGTCTTATTCTGAAATTGCTGCAAACGTCTCTGGACATTCAGGATAGAGTGTTGGATCGTAGGCCCGTATTTGACATTCAATGAAAGCTCAATGGAACGTAGCTTTTTTCTTTTGGCATACATTGTGCGTTTGGCATCAGTGAATGCGAATCTTAGGCATCTGTATTTGACCGGAGTTTCTATCTTTCTCGAGCGGATAGGCAGCTTTAGGCGATAGATAGACATAGGGAACACGTCATTCAACTTGCACTCCCTGAGAAAGCAGACTAATTCTTCTGACTTAATCAGTTTTTTACTAACGTTCATAAGCTGTTTATACTCTAGAGCATTCATTGCTGGCTCAGCGTGACAAGACTATGAGGTAAATACCTTTGCTTTGTTCTTGATTAACTGTAAAGAAGAATACCATAGCACTATGAGCAAAGAGAATTT
>WUQG02017732.1:0-11561 GCA_011317285.2 Androctonus mauritanicus | reverse complement strand
AAAAGTTAAGAACAAAAAATAGTAAACAAAATCGTTTTCTTGCATGTAAAGTTTATATCCCATCAATATTCCTTCCACCTCCCATTGCTAATCATCAGTTGGAATGGTTGCTACCCATGTTGTAGCCTACAACAATCAACCACTGTAGTAATGACTCGATCAGTTTTTGCGTATTGTACGAAAGCCGAACCTTTTCCGCTGATGTCAAAAACCTTTTTGTCATAGACTGTACATCCTGGGGAGTATCCATAAACTACATTACACTATTTCATATGCTTTTTGAGCCTCTCCTTCCCCTTTGAAATTTTTTGTCACACTAAGCTTAATCCCTTCTACTGTGATGTTAGAAAGTTGAATACCCTTCATTTTAAGTTTTTTCTTCACTTTTATATAAAAAAAAATACTGTACTTTATTATATATACATTCTTTAATTTCTAAATAAGCCAGATGTATTTGAAAATATGTATGTTATAAAATATATGTTTAGTTTTTATTTTTCAAACAATTATAGCATAAGCATTTTATATTTTATAAAAAAAATCTCTATGAATAAAAAATTTTTTTATAGAGATTTTTAAATCATTTTATAGCATCAGGTCAATGTATGTAATTCCTTTCTTCTATATCAGTTGTTATTGCAAATTCAATACATTCCTCCCTAACAGCATGATGCTTTTTAAGGATACTTAACCTGAAAATTTTCATATTCTGGCCAATCCAGGACAGGGAAAAGTTCAACCAGAAGTATAACTTAACATATTTTATTTTTATATTTATATATTTATCAACTTACCATATTTACTATTTTATTAATTAATAACATAATCAATACAATAAAATACTTCTTAAACTTAATCATAACACCTAAAAATAATCCCATATTGAACTGGAATTGAAGAAGAACATTGTTGGCAGGTGTTGACATGGACTTGACAACAGTGATTTGATGTTTGTTTTGAATCTTCATTTTGAACAATGTTCCAAATTTAGTTGATTTAGCATTCAAATTTAAAAAAAAAAACTTCCATCTTGAAAATGGGATGAATTTAAAAAATAATAATAATAAGCTATGTCTTGACTCTTATCCGACATAGCACTAATAATAATAATAATAATAATAATAATAATAATAATGTTTTCCAGAATAATTTGTTAATATGAAACAATTATCAAAACTAAGAACATCCAAAGGGTGACCATTCTATCCTGGAAAATCTGGGATGAACAATCATCCTATGGATGCGTAAATAAACTGAAGAATTGATTATTTGCATTTTAATTTCGTTAAATGGCAAATATCAGTTTGTGTTCCAAATTATAAAATCATTTATATGAGAGTAGATTTTATAAATTTGAATGAAAATTTTTAATTGCAAAATTGTTTTACTGAATTCCAATATAATTTAAAAATATTTTAAAAGCAATTTTCAAAAATATTTCATGAAAACTGATTATACACTCTGATTATTATAATAAATGCTATGTGGTTACAATAAAAAATACAAGAGGTTGCAAATTTGAGACTGCTGATTTAATGATTAATAGGATTTAATTAATGAAGATGTCTCCATTATTAATGATAGTTTAAAAATTCTCATATTACAAATATATTAGCACATAATGTTTTTGGATGTTTTCTTATAATAAATAAATCAACTTGAAATCATGGAAAGAGCTAAAATACCAAATTAATTTCAAAGAAGTCTAAAACAGGATGTAAAATATCTTTGGTTAACCATGGTAGACAATATTCAAAATTAGAAAAAATAGCTGAAAAATATATTCTTGAAAATAATAAAATTTGCCCTGAATAATGAATATATATATATATTTATATATAAAACATAGTCATAAGAGAATGAAATTCAGGGAAGAAAAATCTGTTGAAACAAATATTTGCCTTAAAAACAACCTTCCAGCAGTAGAATGAAACTACTGCTGAAAGACAAATATTTTGAGAAACTATCCATTTTAAAATAAAAACTGAGAGGAAAAAAACTCACACAGGATATTTTATTGAACAAATATTCCTCCCTAATAAGCAGCAGTGCTGAGTACTATAGTTAGTATAATATAAAAAGAAATATTATACTATTTTAAATTATCTTCAGATTGGAATTTTGATGAAATTTTTCATTAAACTATAAACTAACTAATATAAACTAAGTCATTAACATGACTTAGTTTATATAAAACAAAATGATTTTTATATTATTAGTTAAAAAGTTCTAAATATTTAATAAAACTTACGTATTTCCAATTGCAGCTGTAGACATATTTGGTGAATTAGGTGGACTAGTATTACCATGAGCAACTTTATCAATGGCAATTGTTGTTCCTGGTGGTGAACTTCCAGGGACGACAATATTTGACTGTTCCTCTAAATCAACTGGAAAACAATTATTTTTGAAAATTAAGTTATAATTAGTAGTATTATTTATACAGTTCTATATATTTTTTTTTTTATTAGAATTAAATTAAAAATAATTAAGATGCACAAGTATTTTTGGATTATTTTAGATAAAACAAAAAAGAAAAACTCATACAGTATGTTTTAAAATTAAAATTAGAAAAAAAAACAAAATATATTTTATCTGCAAAAAAAAGTATACAGTGAAGCCTCAATTAATATTAATTAATTCCATGCAAATTATCAATAATTAAAATTGTCATTAATATATAAAATACATATTCAACCTTAATCTTTCTAAACTAATTACAAGTTAAACTTTTTCATTCTAAAAAATGGTCCATATTAATTACATAATTTTAATAAACATATTTAATAACAAAGTAATGTATTAATATTAAGAGAAACACAGAAAGTGAAAAAAATCAAATATCAAGTAAAAATAATCAAGTAAATGTGTACCAAGTAAATGTGTGTGAGTTAAAAGATGCACCAATAGATCAGAAGCTAATTTTTTCTTTAGTATAAGATGCCAAAAAACTGGTTCAAAAGCAAACTAGCTGAATTCAAAATACTTATATTAATTAATACTTGCTGAATCCATTTAGAATTATTTTGATTGAAACTGGTGATCACGTGATATCTTAAACATATCATTAATACAAAATTTTTTCTGCCAACAGTTAATTTATGGAATTTTATTTGAAGCAAATTGTTAATAAAAAGTAATGACATCATTAACAAAGATTTCACTGTATATTAAAGCAATTAAAATTATATGTAGAATATTCTCAGTCAAATATATATATAACTGCTGCTAATTATGATTGTCTAAGTCTAATAATTGAAGTTAGATTTATTATTTCTTTGAAAAACTGGGGAATGAATCAGCTTTTCTAATACCTATAATAGTATCTTGTGACAATGTCTTATATTTTAAGAACATACACTTTCTTTGATATAAAATGCTTGCATATTGATTTATTATAAAATACCAATCACAATAATCACGTATTGTACTAAACATAAGACAACTCTGATTACTGTTGGATTTGATATTCATTATATATTTTAAAAATACTAGCAACTCTACCCCTGGTTCTTTGGTCTGGATAAGGGCAATTTGCCAGTATTTCAAAAAACTGGTGTTCGAGAGAACCTGCCCATATATGAAATATTTTTAAAAATGGACTATCATATTGGAAATAAAGCTTTATTCTTGTTTACTAAATCCAAAAATAGCTATCAAAATTTGTGAATTAACCTTAAAAAAGATTGTTTAAATAGAAATCATAAAATTACCAATGGCAAAAAGAAGTTAGGTTTGACTTAATGTCATATGGTAATATGGCATTAACTGTAAAGATGGCTAATTTTAATTTGTTACTATTTAAATTAAAAATTTAATATCTTATTTTATTCTTCTTTAAGTATTGCTAACAAAAATACAGCTAATAATAAAAAGTATATTTTTTAAATAATAGAACGACTAAAGAATATCATACCATCTATTCACAAAAATTTTAAAAATTTTCCAATTTTTTGAGGCTGTTAAAAAATTTTGGGATTCAGATTTTTTCTTTTGAAATGGGACAGAGCTAAATTTGAAGTTTATATATTCAGTGATTAAGGCTGAAAATTTTTATTACTCATGTATCAACTATACATATAAGATTCCCAACATAATAATTTTAATTATTTATCTTGATCTATGATTTCTTGACAATCTAATACATTTTATTGCATTATTAATATGTATTGTGTTTACAATTAGTACAATATATAAATTTACCAGAATTTTTATAAATTTCAAAATTTATTTTACTTAAGCTTTTTCAAGTTTTACTTATAAATTTATTTACAGCAAGATGAACTTCTTTAACATATTCTTTATTTAAAGTTCATTTTGTTGCAGACATAAACAATTAAAATTATATTAAGTTTTATTTTTAAATAAAAACTAATTATTCATTTAAAAATTTGCTAACTATTCATACCTGAAGTTGTTTGAGTACCTTCCATAATTCCTATATTTACATCCTATGTAAAGAAAATGTCATGAAATTTATTTAAATAATGATAATTAAAAATTTTCAAAGTATTTAAACATGATAAACATAAATTTCTGGTGTTCATAAGTAATAAATTGTAACAAATTTATGTTCAAGTTAATTTTTTTGATGGTAGAATGTTTGAGCAACTAATGTGATGTAAATTTATATCAGTTAGAAAATATATTACAGCAATATTTCAACGTGGTGGCAATTACACCAAAAAATCCTTGCTTTATTAATTGGAATTTTTTGTTCAAATCTGTGAAATATGTTCCTAACTTGAGGAACACGTGTAATACAATTCTATAATACATGCAATGTATGTTTGTACTTTTATAGAATATACACAAATATAAAAATATATTTTACATCTATTTTTAAATATTTTTATATATAAATGAAAGCTGAAGTTGAATTTTTTTTAGTATTTCATATGCACCATTATGCTTTGTTAATACCTTTTTCTATTCAAAAATATGTCAAGGCAAAAATATTTGCCTAGAGCAGCCAGTTCCCACTTAACAGATCACAAACCTCCATGGATTCATGAACATTGAACTTGATATAATATAGGGATTCATGATAGAGATTCTATTTTTTTATAAATATTTAAAATAAAAACATTAACACAGATGAATCCATTCCATAAATTAGTCAATTTTATCAATGAAAATAATGATCTGCTCATTTTTTTCTTTGAAAGTAGGATAGACAGTCTTTTTATAAAAAGTTTTTGATAAATACATCACTCATATACTTGAAAAATAGAAATTTTTCCATAAAATATTTTGTTAATTTTTAAATATAAGTCCATTGGTATGCATTGCTATTATTATTCTTTTCTATAGGACGTTAAAAGTTTTTCGAATTTTAGTGCTAAGGGATCCATTGCATAAATTTTTTATTGAAAGGAGTTTGTAGAGCAAAAAGAATTGAGAATTACTGGTCTAGAGGAAAAAGAATAATATATTTTTAGTTTCCAATATATATAAGCAGTCTTTGACTTATGACTTCAGGGTTTGAACAAAACCCTATCATAAGTCAAAGCAATCAGAAATGCCTAAAAATTTGCCCACTACTATTTATTATTACACTCCACTTTATTATAATAAAGTTAACAAACACAAAAATACAAGAGCCAAACACAAAAAGAATGATTTCCATATAGCAAACCATTGTTCATGGACTTAAACCCATGTGAATTGCATTAATTCAATTGCAGAATTTACTGATTACATCAGAGTCATAAGTACAAGTAGTCATAACTCAAGGATTACTTGTAATTAAAAATTAGAATATTTGGCCTAAGTTGACTACAACTTTCATATTTCTTTAATATGATTAATTTCTGATTGGAATGAAGTAATATAATACAAATAAGTAGCTTTAATAAAGTTAGCAAAGTTTACGCCAGAGACAGACATATGTATATCTGCTTTAGATCAAAGCATTGTATATTTAAAACTAAGAAGATTTAAAATTTAATTTGCCTTTGTTTTATTCTGCCATTCTATTAAATTTTTTTAAAAACAAACGTTACTTACACTAACAAAAGGAATGAATGTTGGTGAGGAATCATCTTCTGAACTGCAAATAATAATAATTCATTTTTTTTTCAATTCTATTAAACAAAAAGTAAAAAAATACAAAATTAATAAATACCCTCGATCCTTAAATGTGATCATTGCTTCTGCTATAGGTAACTGTAATAAAGCATTGGCACATGTTAAATAATTTAAAATTCTACTAACAGCTTGCTCTGCTTCTGGACCTGATGCTGATTCAAAATTACAATTATCAAGAATGTCTTTCCAAGATTGTTCAACAAAATTATCTTCATAATCATCATCGATACTAGCAAAATATTTTGCTAAGCTACCAATTCCTAATATTATGCAATGAAAAAATTTATATATATTTATAAAAATTTTAACAATAATAAAGAAAAGTAATTTAATAAATTTATATAAGCTAAATGAATAAAAATTAAATATACCTAATGGAACTATGAAAAATCTAATATAATTTTGCCATTCTGGAGGTCTAGTAGAAAATAATTCCACATACAAACGAACAACTGAATTTACAAAACTATCTGGGCCTAGCACTCCAATTCTGATAGTTGATGGTGCTCTTGAGTTACAATAGCAACTATTATTAAAAGTAATAATTTTTATATATATTTAAAATTATAAAAAAATATATAAAAACAATTGTTTATTAAATTATTATTAATATTATTACAATTTTTGTATTTTATTGACTAAGCAAACTAGGGAAGCACGCAAATCAGCAAAAGATGCAGTTGCTACTACACATTGTTGTCTCTCTTGAAGTAATCGTGCTAAACATAGACCAATTCCATCCAATACACTCACAAGTAGAAAATGTTCTGGAATAGTTTCATCTGAAGGAAATATTTTTGCTAATTGTTCTAATACTATTTTACGTGGCTAAAAATAAAGAGATTAAATGTATAAAAAATTTTTATTTAATAGACAAAAATTTTTAAATATATAATTCTTACACTGCTTTCACTATCTCTTGGCGTTAAAACTTTCTCTGTACTACTTTTATCTTTACTTTCTTTAGATTTTTCTTTAGAAGTGGAAGTACTTTTTTCCCGAGCAAACAATTTGCTTCTAGTAGTTGAAGTAGAATGAACTGATGCAGTAGAATTTCTGGGAGGACTACTTACAATGCTATCAGGATGTTCTTGATCAGTTCCAGATTCCTGCTATAAAAAAATATATGAATCCAATGATGATAACAAACAAAACAGTCATTGTAAATTACCTGAAAATTATCACCTTCAGCTTTTCTTAAAGAATCTTCATGTAGTTCTGAAATTATCTGAAATATAGGCACAAAACTGAAAAATATCATGGTTACTAAAACTTACTTTAAATCTTTTGCAATAGAGAAAAGCTGCATTATGTAAATCTATAGGAACAATTATAAAAATTTACCTTATTTTTATCATTTTGTGTTAATGTACCAGATGAAAAAAAAGGCCTAAAATAAGTAAGAAATCATTAAAAAACTAGGATATTATTTAACAGAAAAAAATTTGCACAATATTAAAATTTTTACCTTAAACCAGGTTTGGGTGCTGAAGAAATACTAGCATCATCATCCATATCTGGTTCACTGTCTGTTAGATCTTCTGATTCATCAAAAAGATCTCTGATGTTCTTAGGATCATGTTCTGGAATAACATCATATACTTGTCCAAAACTCTGAAATTTTAATAAAAAATTAATTTGATAAAAAATAAACATTAATTTTTTTAAAAAATAAATCTTATCATATACTTTACTTCTGTTTCAGGAACTCTAAATTTCTTCAACAAAGCTGCAAATTTTTGCTTGATATTACGCTAAATAAATAAAAGTAAATAAGAATCCAAACTTTTGAAAATTTAAAAATTAATAAAAAACTCACATCTGAAGTATCAGATCGAGATTCTGTACTTTGTGTGTTTTGAGTAAGAAATTTTTGAAAATGTGATCGTCTTCTACCATTTTGAGCACCGTGTGCTGTTACTGCAACTCTAGTTGGTTCACTATCACATGCTTCTTCATTTGAGCTATATTCCTCATCAGTGAAATTATCAACTTCTGCAACTCTTTGGGAATCTGCACAAAATAAATTTTTATTAAAAATTGTTTAAATATAAGGAAATGTATAGATTACATTTTATTTTCATTGTTTTTTATTATGATTATTTAAATCAATAAATGATTATCTATTATCTACAAGATTTAAAATTATAATCAAATTGATAATTTTCAATAAAAAGATTTTTATAAATTTTTAAACTGAAAAATTAAAATATTGTACTTTATTAAAATGCCAAAATAATGTAACAGAATAAAGACATAAGAATGCTCAAATGTATATTAATATCTTCAGAAAGGATAATCTTATTTAAGTCAAATTCATCTATATTAATTATGCTAATATAGGCAATCCCCAACTTAAATAGATCTGTACTTACATAGGTTTATTTTTAAATAACAAGCCAGCCCTGATCCTGAACCCCTCCAGAGAAAATGGAGATGTGAGACTCAGAATTGAATCCAAATCTTCCAAGATGATAAGCAACTGCTTTATCAAATGACTTATGTGCTTATTCTTTAATATAACTATTTTTAGTGTTATATCATTGCGATACACTAATACTATATAACATATGTTCTGACATACATTTTGATTTACATAGAGTTTTATGGAATGATTCACCTATGCACCTTAAGGACTGCCTGAATATTAAAATTAAAACCATAAACAAGATGTTTTTTGCCTATCCACAAAGTAAAAGATACAATAATAACAAAATATGATATAAATATACAATTAACACCATATAATGATAAGTATTATCTATTGATGATTATAACTATCATTATTATAATAGTGTCTTAATTATTGTTGCATTATTATTATGAAATATCAAATTATATATAATACTAAAATGATTTGGAACATATCTAAATACAAACTGCCAATAAAAGTATACTCTATAAAGAAACAAGCATTTCAGAAAGCAGGCAATTCTTTACATAGAGAACATGTTCTAGAAAGAAAAGTATAAGACTAAAATATGTTCTAAACTCAACTTCAATGGCATAACTATGTTGAATATTATAAAAATCTATCAGACAGTCTCATAGTTATTATAAGAAATCTTAGAAATTAAAAATCTGCTATTTTTAAATAGTTGAAACTGAAGAGTTAAATGATATTAAAAAAGTTAATTGAACTGGCAAAACATCACTGCTAAATTTCTTGAAAATATACTAATTATGTTCACTGGCCTACAAGATGCGGGCATGGAAGACATTCTAATTTTGGAATGATAATTTTAAGAAAAAACTAAGAAAATTTATTGTTAATATAATGGAAACTTCAAATTTAATAAAAAATAAAAACCAAAAGTCAATAAAAAAAAGTATAAAATATATAATTATTTTTGCATTATTAAATTTCAGATTAATTACTGGCATGATTATCAATATTCTCAACAACATTTAAATTCTATTTGATGATGATTATAATGTATATTTGAAATTCACTTATTACTCTAATAGCAGCCTTGTAATTACTGAAAGTTTATGGGCATGTTGGTTGTAACATATATTATAATGATGCAAATTATTCATTAACTACATTTGCCATTTGTCAATTATGTTTTTTATATGTATTATATCATTATATTAAGACAGATAATAATTTTTTAAGGTATATAAGAAAAAAAGTACATCTTATAAGCTAACAAATATGGTAGTTCAAAAGTCAATACTGGGATAACAACACAAAGCTTAGTTTTCTTTAGAAAACTAAGCTTTGTGTTATTACCCTTAATTCTTTAATTCTTCTTTTAAATATAAAAAACAAAATCAAAAAAGCATTTATATTTTCAAACTATTTGCCAGAGTACTTAATACAAACCCATAAACCGAATGCAGTTCATATATAACCTGTCCTGATATATGTTAGAGTTCAGTTTGAATTATCAAGGTTCCATTGCAGATTGACTTGTACACATCAATTTGATCAATTATAAGGCTTATTGATTGCATGATAGTCATAAATACAAGTGTTTGTAAAATGAGGATTACCTGTATATCATTCAAAAAAATTTAAAAAAAAAATTCTTTAAATTATAAATTAATATAATTTTTATAAAATTATAATGCAATAGTAATTAAAATAATTTAAAATTATAAATTTATGGAATACAATTAATACTCAAAAAATTCATATAATCTAGCTTTAGCCTTGAAATATGTGATATATATTTGTGCATTTTTTCAAACATGATATTTGCATAAATGAATTTTTAATCATATAACCCATTATTGAAAAACTTTTGATCATCATCACAGTTTATTCCTTGCAAAGAGGGAAAAATTGTGATGATAAAAATCTTGGTAGACAAAATAAGTGAATTCATGAGAAAAAATTATTCTTATGAAGGTAGCAATTCTCAACATTTTGGATTCACACAAAGATACATATTGCTATTGTAAATAATATGCAAATGAAAAAATATACTTGCCTTGCTTCTGCAAACCCATGCAATTTTAAAATCAACCTAGATATATATCTTTGTATTAAAATTAAAGGATTTTTCTTCTTTTGGAAATTTACAATGCATATTCAATTTCAGAAAATTTCAAAAACTTTTCAAGGATTTTAAAGATTGTGATAATAGCATGCTCTAGCAATCAATACAATGTAAAATTACATAGTTAACATAGTACAGCAGTATTTCAAGATGGAAGAGATTAAAAAATTATTACTTTATAATTATAACTTATTTAAAATTAAATCTGTGAAATAAGAAACTTCTAACTGGTTTAACAGTGAAACAAAATATGATACATAAAAGTTATTTCAATATTTTTAGAGACCAAATAACAATAGCATCCACTTCCCTTATTATTTAAGTTCCATAACTTCAAAGTTAACATATCAACAGCAGGAGAGGGAAGTTGGCAATAAATAATTTATAAGTTAAAATATTTTCTAAACTTTTTATCTACTTATTATTATTTCCATAATTAGATATTGCTTTTTTTATTATATGAATTACAGTGAATATTTTACATGAAAGTCAATCAAATGCTTACAAAGCAAGTGGAGGTGAGAATAGTGCTGATTTCAAGAGCCAGTCAAGTACTGCTGAGTAAATGTTAATCTTAAACATGAATTTCATTCTATTTTGTTAAATATTAATATAGAAAATAAAATAAAAGAATATCAGAAAAATAAAGGATTATTGGTTAAGGAAATGGCTGATGAAACAATTCAATAAAATGCATACAAATGAACAGTGGTGGATTACCCAATAGGCACAACTAGGCACTAGCCTGGGGCCCCCGATAATTTAGGGCCCCAAAAATTTTTTTTTAAATTGAACAATAATAAAAAATGATTTAATAAAGTGGCACTAGAATTTTTTACTCGAAATCGATTTTGATGACATCAAGGATTTCTGTTCGCAAATACAGAAAAACTTTCTAAAGACATTGTATACTCTTGTATAGATTATTGTATAGTTTTGTTAGTCTACTGTGTAGTCTCTTTC
>WUQG02017721.1:0-11561 GCA_011317285.2 Androctonus mauritanicus | reverse complement strand
CCCTCGCCTTTGAAATTAAAAATTTTGATATATAGAAATTTTTTTCGATATATAGAAACAAATTTCAATGGAAATTTCACGGGATTAACAAAAAACTTCAATATACGGAAAATTTCGATATATAGAAGTTCGATATATGGAGGTCCGACTGTATTGGCTAATTCTATTAAAATAACCTAAAATATATCTTAATCAGTCATTTTTTTTACAATTTCATCAAAATTTAGAAGAAAATTGCAAAAAATGAAATGTAAACACCTCCTGGCTATTTAAAGGGATGTGGCATTTTTTTTCTTCCCAGGAAATTGCAGCCAAGCCTACTTTACATATGGGGCATGATATTGGGTGCAGTGTTACAATTTAAATCATCTGCAGTCCAATTAAATGAACAGAAAAATGTATTATAGCTGTTTATGCATAAGATGAGACTGTTTTTGTATATATTAAGAATTTTTGTTATAAATAAAACAATATATAAAAGGCATAAATAAAAATTGTGTAAATGAAGTAACAACAAGTTAATAAATACGAAATATTGTTATAAATGACAATATTTCAATGAATTCATATAATTTTTAAAATAATTATATGACATAAATTCACTCAACAAAAGTTATATAACTCATGCTTTTAATAAATAATTTCTGAAAATTTTGACCAAATATCTTCATTCATGGGTCATTTGTTCAAAGGACTTGTCACTACCTAAAAATATCAACTAAATTAATTAAAATTTCATATAAACAAAAATTGTGATCCTCATATGCTCATAACAAAAAGTTGCAAAAAAAGATGAAATTAGAAAAAAATGTTTATATTGTTAGAAAGAGAACAAAAAATGCAATAAACACTGAAAATTTCAAAAGATTATGATGATAATTAAATGAGATTTCACAATTTTAATTTTCATATTTTTTTTTTTACATTAATTAGGCTTAATTTCAAAACATCATCGGCTTCCAAGAGTTTAAAAATTTTATAAAACAAAGTAAATTGAAATTATATTTTGCATATTAAATTTTTATTACTTAATAATTAACTTTTAAATTTATTTTTAATAAAATCTTTTTTCCTGAATTTTTTTCAATTTTATTTTAGGAACAAAGTCCAATTAGAGGTGGTGATGAAAAATCTGATCTGTCTGAAGCTGAATCTAATGAAAATGATATACTTGCTGCATGCATCAATTCTGGAATGCCAAATAATAATAATTATAGTAATGGACATAATAAAAGTAGTTTAAGATTGAAAAAAAATACTTTTGACCCTATAGGTAGACAAATAATACCAAACAATACACCATCGAAATCTGACATCAGGCTCACGCAGCCTATTTTGCATATGAGTAAACCCCTTATTTATTCTAATGTTGCTACTACCAGTTCAAACTTAGATCACAGAGGGAGTTTTGGTGAAGATAGCTTGAAAGTATATAAAACAGAAGATACACCATCCAGTTTATCGCATGCAACATCTTTAAGTGATTTAAGTAATGTTTCCTGTACGGAAAGTAATAAAGATATAGAAGTTTCAAAATCAAATCGTGATACTTGTTCTGATAGCAGTTCACTTTGTGATGAAAATGATAATCTTCTCTTACAGTGTATTCAGTCAGGAATGCCTCAATCAAAAAAAAAGATAAAAGAAGTTGATCACGGTAGTAAAAATTCAACATCTGATGTTCCATTTAAATCAAAATTACCTTTTTTAAACTACAGGAAGCAATCTAATTCAAACTCTTTAAAAGAAACCATTCTGAACCCATCTACAGAATATAAACCAAATACTTTTTTACATCTAAATAAGACTTGTCTAAGTCAAAAATCTTTAGTAAATAATTTTTGTTCTTTCAATCAAACTTGGCAGAATAATAATGAAGACAAAACTTCAAAAATACCTCAAAACCGAAATCATCAAAGATCTCATTCTGTGGCAACTACAGTTCAGCCAACAAATCATGGTAGCAATTGTGCCTTCAATACTATCTCTTTACCAGATTCTCCAAAAATTTATGAAGTAGAAGGAACACCTGTTACTTTTTCTTGTAATGATTCTTTAAGTTCACTTAGCTGTGAAGAGGAATCTGATATTAAGAAAGAGCATAAATTTAAAAAGAAAAGTTTAGATGGTGACTATTGTGATCGTAAGTATTTCTTGTTTAAAATTTTATATTAAATTTTCATATAGAATATATTAATTTATTAACAATATGAAGTTTTTGATATTGAAGTTTTCTAAAAAATTTATATAAATTATTAATTAAAAATCTGTCTGGAGGATTTTACTTTTATGATATAAACAATTGTTTGAATACAACATTTAATACTAATAATTGATTTCATTGCTATTATTTATAACAATAATTTCAAATTAGAAATTACTTTGACATTCAAAGATTAATTTTAGATTGCAAATTAAAATTTTTGTATATTATAAACATATGCTTTTTAGATTAAAGAATATAACTTTATAAATATAGTAATAAAATTAATATAAAAGTATTCCTGTCATTACAAACATCCAAATTATAAACTTTTTGCTCATATGAATATGCTATTTTATTTTTAAATTTAAAAAAAATTAAAGAATTATATAAAAATTCTAAGCATTATAATAATGCAGTTGTCTTACAACAATTAATATAAAATTATATAGTTACAGTGGGTGGCCAAATTATTATACTCCAATAATTTTTATCAAGTAAATTTGTTTTATTCAAACTTTTCAAAAAATCTGCTATTCTTTAACCATTTTTCTGAACCTTTTTTTGATACCAAGAACTTTTTTATATTTTGTAAGTTATGAGTGGCCTTAAAAAAAGAAATTTGCAAAGAAAAAATAATTACCAACAAAAGGGACTTGATAGAAAATATTATTAAAGCGTGGCACAATACACCTGCACTTCAAGAAATTGACAAAAAATGCATTGCCAGCATACCGCAGTTCATACAAAATGTGATTGCTCAAAAGGGAGGATTCACTAAATATTGAATTAATTTTTTTTTGTAAATATATCATTATTTTTATACTAAATTGTATTTTTATTTTTTCCCTTAAGCTATTAAAAGTATAAAGATAACAATTGAAACAATATTATGAGTCTAATAGTATGCTAAACCCTTAAAAATGGCATGAAAGATATAATTTTTCAAATGAGTATAATAATTTGGCCATCCACTGTATTTTATGTATCACCATAGTATTCCATAATAACATAATTTTACCAAAAATTGCATTATATTTGGGCATTTATATTGAAATCATTAAATTAAAAATGTCTAATTAGTTCAATTCATAATTGTAACTCTATATCTGAGTCCTCTAACTATAAGTCCTCATGTAATTAATTTATATCAAATATTTCTGTGTAAATTGAAAACCATTTAAATTCCACAATGGCTAAATTCAATATATATAAATATGTAGATTGATAAATGAAATAGTAAGATAAGATTTATGAGCATAGATATGAAAATTTAAAGTCATGAGTGATTATTTTTGAAAAAAAAATATTGGGAAATGTGATCTTAGAACAGCCAAGCTAGTGCTGTTTCAGATGAATCTTCACATCAACAGGAAAATGTCATGACTCAGAAATCAAATCAAGACAAACTGTCTTTAAAAACAGAAAAGTTTCTTTCTTTATTTCACTGATATTTTCCTCTCTTTTCTCTTGTTTTTCAGAAAAAAAGGAAGAGAAAAATAGATCAATGTATTATTAGCTTTGTATTTTCTTGACAAAACTGATGAAGGCTAACAAACTGAAATGCATTTTTTGTGTCCACAAAGAGCAATCAAAAATTTATCAGTGAAATAAAGGACTTTTTCCTATGTGAATTCATATGAAACAGCACTTAGCTTGGCTGTTCTAAGATCATATTTCCTAATGATTTAACTCCACCATCCACTTTAAGTTTAAAAAATATATATATTGCTTAATGAATTTTTTATTTGTATTTTATAGAAGTTCAATTTATTAAAGATTTATGCATCTGCATATCTCAAACTGTGGAATTCAAAACTGCTTAACTAGGGCACTTACACTGTATTACATTATACAATTTGTTAGCTATCTTAACTTGAAATTTAATCTTAAATTGAATCTAATGAACTTTTTGAGTTATGAATAAAACTTACAAATATAATGTGTTTGTAACTAGAGGAACAGTTGTATTACTTTTACACTGCTTTTATTAAAAATAAACAGTTTTGTTATGTATCATTTAGTTTTATACATGAAAGAGTTTCTTTGCATGAGTGCTTGAAATTTAATTCTGCTGAAGATTATGACATTAGAAATAATATGGATGCTATAATCTTTATTGTATAAAACTAAATGATACATAACAAAATTACAAACCATGAATAATGATTCCAAATCATTTATAAAAATAAATCTTTAAAATGTATAAAAATTCAAAAGTTAATGATTAATTTAGATTTAATCATATTTTATTATTATTAATTTCAAGCTAAACTATAAACTTAGTTTGCAGATGCTATGTTACAAGTACAATTTACTAACTTAGTGTTTTTCATCATTATACAGTTTAATAAACTTTTTAGTGAAAGTCTGTAAAACTTGTTACTTAATGCTATTCACTTATTTTGTATAATAATAATTCATTATAAACATTAAAAACTAATAATATAATATGATTTAAATGTTTAATCATATGTTAAATAAAGCAAATATAAAAGCATAAAAATTATAAAAAACATTAATTTGCAACACTCATCAAAAATCCCTTTACAGATATTTACCCATCAGCACATGAGTATAGGTGCTCCTTGAGTTACAAACTTAATTTGTGAGTAATTCAAAAAGTTCATAACTTTTAAACCATTATTATATAGCATATAGAAGTACCAAAACCAGTGCATATACTGTATATTGTAATTTCATAATTGGACCATTTAAAAATTTCTTATTTTAGAGGTTTGAATAAAAAGTTAAAATTATAAAGCAAAAAAGCAAAATTTTTTATGATGTAATTTATGCCATCTTGAAATACAACAATATGTTAAATAACAATATAATTTTATTTTTGTTGCTAGAACATTCAACTATAATAATAATTAAAATTCTTGAAGAGATTTTGAAATTTTGTGAAAAATTGAAAATGAAATGGAATGTTTATATTGTATGAAAATTTGTAACTTAAGGAGCACTTGTATTTTAGAACTTGGATATACAAAATATACTTTTGCAGTTTTTCTGATATCATTGGCATATTCTATGTATTCCATTGTATCATGAAAATCTATGTTATTCTACACCTGAAATTTTATTAGTTATTTTTCAAATGCAGAGTAGAACTTACATATTGAAAGTAAGATACAAATTGTTCTTGCTCATATGTGAGATCTCATAAATTATAAGGAGCTTGAAAATAGGGAAAGAAAGTATATTTATTGTTATATTTTACTGCATAATAAAATTTTAAGTTTTACAATATTGAAATGTTTATTGTTTTAAATATTAACTGTTATAATTTTTTACAAGAATATTATGAATATTGTTTAAGAGCAATAATGTATATTTATAATATAGTTTTAAATGCAGATAATCCTTGACTTAAAGAGATTCTCTACTCAGACTATCCAGATAATAAAAAAAATTAGATAATAAATCAGAAATACTTAATGTTGTCCACTATCATTATTCATTATAGCACAATACATCTCTTTATTAAACTTAACAAGTACAAAATTAAAAATAACCAAACATAAAATGGACTTGTACAATACATATTGCATTGATAATCATGGAGGCTAATGATATGCAGGTTTGAGTAAAGGTTAAACCTGCATATCATTAGCCTTATTATATCCTCAATTCATAACCAGGTGGATCATCAATTTACAACTATGATGCAGGTGGTTATGAATTGAGGATTACTTTTATATTAATAATAATTTAGTGTTTAATCTTAAAATTTAAATGTAAGATAATATTTAAAAATACAATTTATATGCAGGTAATCCATCATCAATTTACAACTATGATGCAGGTGGTTATAAATTGAGGATTACTTGTATATTAATAATAATTTAGTGTTTAATCTTAAAATTTAAACATAAGATAATATTTAAAAATACAGTAACGTTCAGAAAAATTGTATCACTTACATATATTAGAATATATAGCTAAAAAAAAAAGGCAATAGGCGATATATTTCATCATTTGTTGCTCATATTGCATTGTATTGTTACAATAGGCTCTCTTAAATGATGTAACATACATTGGTGAATTGCATCATATAATAGATAACTATAAATATAACAAATTTGCAATACCTATAATAGTTAGTGTTGTGTTTTGAGCTGGTGTTCTTATAGTGACTAAATTATCACAACTGACACTGGTAAATATAATTAGGATTGCAATAACTTGTTTCAAAGACAGACTATATAAGTTTACCTATTTCCTCTTTTATTATTGCTATTATGTAAATATTGCAATTTTATTATTTATTTCAAATATGAAACATTATAATAAAATAATATTGATATTATATGTTTGATGAACGTTTTTTTATTTGCTATTCACATTTACTCTATTGAAGAATAAACAATGAGAGCTTTTGAGAAAACAAAATTGAGAAATTATGGTGCAAAGTTTTTTGAGCATTATAGTTTTGTATTCTATTAATTATTAATTTAATGTTTGTTATTATCAAAAATAATAATAATATAGCCAAAATAATATTTAATTAATGTTCTTATACAAGTTGTTTCCTTTATAATTTTTTAAATAATTTATTTATTAGAGTAATTTTTTAATGGAAATTCATTGATACTACTACTATGAAATATGTATGTGAATATTACAAAACTAAAGTGCTTAAGTTTATTAAATAATAACTTTATATCAAGCATTATATAGCAGTAAATTCAATAAAAACTTTTTATTTCACGTTGTGAAGTACTATCAGCTAATTGCCATTCTCAGTGCTATACCAAAATATACAGAATCATTCAAAAAGTTAATCAAATTTCACTAACAGTTTTAGAAAATGAACATTATGCTAAATTAAAAAAAATTATATATAATTATAAATTAATTAAAAATTATATATAATTTTTTAAATTTAGCATTTTGTTCATTTTTAGCATTATTATAATTTAAGAAATACAAAAATATTATTTCTTGTATATGGATATTCAATTATTTAATGTTTGTAATTTTATGTTTTTATGGTTAATAAATAAAATTTTATGTTGGTTATGTAAGATAATTGATCCATTTTAAAAATCAAAAAAATCAGTGAAAACCAATAAATATTAGTACTCTATTCCTACTTGTTATTCTTATCAATTTCAACGAAAATAGCACTAAAAGCAAGTAATAAAGTTAAACATTTATTTTGTAAAACGCTTTCAAACTTTTAATAGTCCCTCTTCAGTACAGGTATGTACTGAAGAGGGACTATTAAATGTTTGAAAGTGTTTTACAAAATAAATGTTTAACATATATTACTTGCTTTTAGTGCTATTTTCGTTGAAACTAATAAATATTGATAAATAAACTAAAAATATGTGTGTTTTCAATATCAAATTTCAAACTTGAAAATGTAAGCATTTCATGTTATTTTAGATTAGTTAGTCAAAATAGAATATTATGGAAATTATCTTTCAAGATAACATAATTTCATTTGTGATAATTGGAAATAAATTGTAATTTTAAAACTAAACTGTATTCTCTTCATTATTATAGATGATTTCCTCTTATCCTTTTGTGCTTAAACCAGCTTCTATTTTAATTGGGCATATTTTTGTTGAGTTATGAATAGAAATAAAAATGAAAAAGAACAAGTTATTTGAAAGAAAAGAAAGTGCTTGAAACTGTAATAAGATATATTGGCAGCAAGATAATTCATCTGCTATTGATAGAATTCTTATGAAAAATTTTGCTTAAAAAATGAATTTAAATCAAAAAGACAAATGGAGATTACTGATTTTTTTTATTTAAGTAAATGTTTAATAAACATTTGTATACAACATACTATATAAATATATATAGGTATTCCTCTATTTATGATCATTTAACTTATGATGATCTAATCTTGTGGTTGCCATTATTATATTCTAAACTTGACTATTTTCATATGATATTGGTTAGAAATACTTTTTCTGAAATACTGTTTTATAAAAAATTTACAATTATCTGATGGCTGAATAGTAAAGCAATTGCTTACCAACTTGGAGAACTGGGTTTAGTTCCAGATAATTTTACTGCCTTGGAAACTGAATTCAATTCTGAAGAGTTTACTATCTTTGAGAATCCAAGTTTAGATCTGGAAAATTTTATCAACTTGGAGGATTTAGTCTTCCATTGTCTATTATTTTATTTTTACAGTTACTACCATTGAGAGTCATTTTTAGTTTGTAATTTTTTAAACTACAATATGCTTATCAAAATATGACTCAATTTTAAGTAGGGAGCATCCAACATACATAGTTTTATTTAATCTAGAATTGGTATTTTTGTGTTTTTGGATTAATGAGACATTTATTTATTTTACCTGAACCTGCTCCCATATGGGCTTCTTAATCAGGATTCTACTGTATTTATTATGAAACCAAATTCAACATCAATCATATCATCAATTAAATAAACATTAAATATCTTAGATTTTAGAAATGATGATATAAAGTTTTCAATTGTTTTATTCTTAAAAAAAATTTAAATTTGATTAACAAAAAAATTAATCTATAATAATAATATTTTTGCTGATAAATTTAGAATTATAATAAAATTTTTTTATATAAAAATTTAATTCTTAGAAAAAGTTGTAAAAGAATGTTTTTGATATTTGATAATTTGATACTAATAGAATTTCTTATGAATAAAAAATATTATTTTATATTTACAGAGAAAAATGAGAAAACTATGAAAAATGAGGCTTGGATATCAAGTCCTACCCACATTCATACCCAGATGACATATTTACATTCATCTCCACCTGAAAAGTTCTTACAGAATTATTCTTCTGGTTCAAAAATGCCAAAAAATTATCATCAAAATGAAAGGCAAACACATTCTACAATTATGAGTAGAGATCATCAGAAAAAAGAGCAAAATACAGTAGATGAAAATCAAATTGAAAACACAGCAGTTAGTTTTTCTCAAAGTAATTCTTTAAGTTCTCTTAGTATGGATTCTACAGATGAACCATCATCTTCAGAACAAGCTCTTTTGGAAGAATGCATTAATATTGGTATGCCTAAAGATAAATCAATAAAAGAGAAGCATAGTAAAAATAAACCTAAACAAGTAAATATTCATTCTAAATTACCTATAAGAGAAAGTAATGATCAATTAAATAAGAATAGTAAACAAAAGAAACAAGAAGATAATATTAATAGAGGATCTGGATCTTTAATATTTCCTGGAAATTCTGAACAAAATGAAGAAAAAGGTATGGAGGATGAAAGAACAAAAGAAAAGCAAAGATTTGTAAATTTTGATTTGAGTAATAAAAATCAAGCTGTAGAAATACAGAAAAAGAGTATAGAAACAAATTTTGTTGTTTCATTCCAAAAAGATAACATTGATAATGGAACTAATGAAATTAATATTACAGAAAAATATGAAGAAACAGATCATAATTCCCATTCTTCAAATATTAAGAATAATGATATTGAAAAAGTTGATGAATGTAATGAAATATCACACAATAGTGATCTTACCTTAAATACATCAGCAGTAATTAAACTGGAAGCTCAGAAAGTTGGAGCTGCAATTGAAGAACTTGTTGAAGATATGACTCAAAGCAGTATTAGTTGTACTTCTGATATAGAAAATGTAAATCCACCATCAGTTATGGATCTAAATATTAGTTTGTCTAGTAGTAGTATGGCTGAATGGTTTCCAAATAAATTAGATATAACGAAAAGAACCAATGGTAAAAGAATATTTAATGGTGGCCGGAAACAGATTCCAGAACCTGTAAGACGTGCCTTGGCAGGAAGTTTTGATGTAATGAAAGTAAGTTCAAATTCAGATATTTTGTGCAATATCAAACCACCTTCAGCAATGGGATCAATAGAAAATCTTAGCTTGAAAAGTAGTTGTACCTCTGATTTGCTTGAAAATGTAAATCCTCCTTCTCTAATGGATGATGTATCCATGATAGGAAGTAGTGCAAGTTTAAATAGTATTAGTTCTGAGATTTTAGAAAATCGTTCTGTTGGCAATAATAATATGAAGGATCATACAAATGATATCTATGATCGATTAAATGCAGCAGCAGCAATGGTCGAAATTTATTCAAGAGAATATACTTCATTACATAATGGTAGTGTTAAAAGCTCTCATAGTTCAGATATGATTGAGCATATCAAACCACCCTCAATGACACACAATATCACTGAAGTTACAATTGAAGATGCAACAGAGTTAGCATCAGATACTTTAGAGTCAGATACTGAATTGGGTGAAGATTTACCTTGTGATGATGATACTGGTTCTGAAACTTTAAAAGCAACTAATATTCCACCTTTGACAAAAGATGAAGTGTATGAAGGTAGTACTGAAAATTTAATGAGTTCATTTACTGATACAGATACTTTAGAATTAGAAAAAGATGACTGTAATAGCAATCATATGGAAGTTCCTTTCAAGAACATGAGCATTACAGCTGAACAAATGAAAGTGCTCCAAGAAAATGCTCAGTTAGTTGTCACTTCTTTAAATGAAATTCAGATGTCTGGTTCTTCAGAAAGTGATCCAGATGCTGTCAATAGCAATGAAATGATTGAAGATGAAACATTATCATTAGTATCAGATGAATCTGATGATGATCTTTCACACACTGAAGAAACTGAAACAATATCAGAGCAGTTTGTTTCTAAAGTAGCTTCAAATAATAATGAAATAGTTTCTACAAATATAGATAAATTAAAAGTTCCAAAAACAAAAAATACTCCACCAAATTCTTCTTCTAATACAGCTCGAATGTCATTTCACTCACAGAAAAATAGTAACACTAGTAACAATCTTATTCCTCTAGAAAAATTGCAAAAAAGAACAATTGATTCTTCTAAAACTGAAACAGTAAAAGAACAGAATAAAAACAAAGATGAGATTCAAAATTGTCAATCAAAATCTTTAATTAAACAAGGTACCTTTACCAAAGATAAGCCTGATTTTGATACAAAGAGAAATGCTAATCCATTACATTCTAAATTCAAAGGAAATAAAAGTACTTTACAGAATGTTGACAATCAGCAAACTATTAAGACTGACTCTGTACCCAAGTTACAGGAAAAAAAGATTCCTGTGGGACAGAGTAGAATTGGTCATCTGACTCGACCTTCTGGAATGCAAACTGTACCCACTAGAATGTATGAAGTTAAGAATACATATAAAAATTTGCAGCATTCAGTTACTAATCAGAATATTAACAGGAAAGATAAAATGGAATCTTTCAGAAGTAATAGTCCTAATTTACCAAATAATAGTAACAATAATTTGTAGTGCAAAACAAAAATATTCAAATCAATTTTATTTTGCAAAAAAAAAAAAAAAAAAAAAAAAAAAAAAAAAAATTGTT
>WUQG02017710.1:0-11561 GCA_011317285.2 Androctonus mauritanicus | reverse complement strand
GGATTGTGGAGGACGGGGATCGACGGGCCGGGCCCGGACCCCATGATAAATATTTTCAAGGGGTGGGACCCGAGACTAGAACCCGGGTCCTCCAGAGTGGAAAGCCGAAGCGTTTCCCTGTGGCGTCATATTAAATATCCGGACCAAGCAAAATCTCATGATTATTAATAAATTTATTCTAAGATTTCGTGCTTGTTTTTTCTGCTAGTATTTACAGTGTTATCATCATTAAATGATGCGCAAATTCAGTGTTTCCATAGATGAGCGTTGTCTGAACTGTCATTTATCTATCGGTTATGTGTATTTAGACATTAACATTGTTTGTTAATGATAACATTTGATCAAAATCATTAATGCATTTCTCTCTTAAATTTCATCCACTTAAGCACAAAAATTTTTAATGGAGAGAGAGAACTAAAAAGCTATTAGCAAAATAAAATATAGAGTATATGGGAATAAATATACGCTACTCATCGTGATTGAATAAATACAGTATAAGAAATGCAGTAAACGATGACACGAAAAAATAATTTCTTAATGGTATAAAATACAGTAAAACCTGTCTAAGCAAAACACTATACCAAGCCGGAAACCTGCTCAACAAGGAAATTATCATCATCCCCAAACAACTTCCATAGAAATAGCGAAGAAATGATTTGCACAACGCGGAAACTATCTAAAATGGAAACGGAAATTATTTTAAAATTTCACTGAATAAAAAAAACCTATATAAGATGGAAAAATTTTTTCTCGAATAAATTTTCATTTTAAAATGAAACGATCTGTTCTGAAATTAAAAATTATTATAGTAATCAAAGCAATTCAATTACAACAGAAAATTAACGATAATGTATTTGAATAATCTTAAAAATTATTTTTTTATCGGAATTGGGATCAAGTCTACAGTCTGAGCTGAATTTTGGCGTTTATCAGACTAATATGCAACAGCACGACTTTAGTTTCGATTTCATTTTCTATTCTTTTCTGACAAGTTTCGTTTTCATTATCGCTTTTATATATATATATTTTTTTCTTGAAATGACTAGACGAAAGATTAAAACTTTTATCATTACAGTTGAAAACAGACCTCATCGAATGTAGCGAAAAGGATAAAATAAAAACCTAAAGTACGAACAGTTAAATACAAATGTGGAAAATCCTAAGTTTATGAAATTGTAAAGCACAAAGATAAAATAAAAAAGGAATGGCTGATATGCACAATCATGGAAAGAAAAACATGCAAAACAAACTCTTCACGAAATGTGGAAGTCAAACTTTTGCAATTTTTTTTAAAAGTGCAAAAGTTTGACTTGTAGTTCAGTCCTACTTGTTGTATGTTTTTACACTCAACATTATATGTCCAGTTTATTTGCTTTTTAAAATTATCCTATGCATTTTATTATATAGGTCCAAACAATGATTCAGTGTTGTTATTTATATATTACTAAAATACGTACTATTGCAGCAATAATGTAGTGTAAATGTATTGAATGTTGTATTTTTTATGCTAGAATGAAATTGTATAAGCTGGAAAACTAAAAGGTGAAAAAATTTTCTGGTCCCTTGGGATTCCAACTTAGATAAGCTTTACTGTATTAATATAATTCCACAAAACAAGTGCTTTCAATCTCAAATCATAGAGATGATCATGATGTATGAAAAATCAGAAACACAAATGGAAGATTTAGGTTGTTATAAGTCAAAACCATTCGCATATAAAATTATAAAAATATGCATTACAATAACAAAATGTATTCTAACACAATTATTATATTTGCTTTTTTTATACTTTAAAAAGTTCAGTGATTTTAAATAACCTATTGATCTGTGAAATCCTGTAATTCACATTGAGATATTAATTACAATCTATTAGTCAAAATATCAATTGATAGGATATTTTTAATTTCTGTACATTCATTATCAATGTAACTGAAACAAAATTTATAAAAAAGTTGTGAAAACTTATAAAATGTCACATTTTAAATTTTACTGTTCTATATTTACAAAACTGAAAGTAATAAAAATGAATAATAATTTCAAATTAAGTTGAAAATAAATTATATGAAAAAAGATTAATGCAAATTAGATAAGATGCACTTAAATTTCATCAATACAAAATATTTTTTGTAAATTATAATTTACAGTATAAAATATTATTTTTATACAATTATAGATAATGGTTTTTTTAGAAAATATCATCATATGTCACCAAATTTCGCTTATCTTTATGGTTTCCTTTAGGAGAATAGCTAGCAATTCCAGTCCAAGAAGAACTACCATCAGTAGCAGATGGGATCAGAGGTTGTCTTCTGGCTAGAGAAACTTTTAATTGCACTCTTGATACAGTTTGATTATTCATTTCTTTAATTGCTTTGTCTGCAGCTTCTATTGTATCAAAAGTGACAAATCCACAATGTCTGTCCATTTCCATAGATATATTTATGATATTTCCAAATGGTTGAAAACCATTTCGTAAAATATCTTCGGTAACACCATATCCATGAACATAAACAGTATTTCCCTGAAGGGGTCTTTCTGGTCGAGTATTTTTCTCATTTTCTCTATCTTTATCTTCTGTGCTTTCACTTTCCTCAATATCTCTCGAACTGACAAAACTTTCGTAAAGTCCTTTCATGGCTGGTCTACCAAATTCAGCAGATTCTTCTTCTGCTGGATGACTTGATGTGAAAGGTTGATAACCTGTTACAGTACTTCCAGATTTTTCTAATCCTACTCTTTTTCTTTCAGATGCTTTAGGACGTTTAAATCCCTGACGCTCTTTATTTTCAACTTTAATTGCACTGATAGCTCCAGATTGAAGAAGTTTTTTAGCAACTTCTTTTGCATCTTTTTTTACTTCAATTTGACATTTCAGAGAACTTTGAGTATTTGGAGGTTCTTGTTTAGGAGCTTTAAGCTGCTGAAAAGCTTTTTTCTTTCTTCGTAATTTTTGATATTTCTTCTGAAGCATTTCTTCTTCTTCAGTAAACTGAGAAGGAAAATGAAGATATACCATATTTTATCCTAAAAAAAAAAATAATATGCAATATATTTATTGCTATTAGCTACAACAGAAGTAATATTATTGAAGACAAATATATAAATTGCTAAATTTTTCATAAAAAGTAATCACAAGTATTACAAATAAATAATTACATACAGTTAAAAGTCAAAAATGTGATTATAAATATAATTTATCATCATTAAAATTTGCTAAATTAACATAATATTTGTATACAGAAAATAAAAATTACTATTAAGTAATCATAAAAATAATAAAAACTTAGTAATCATTAACTTCCTTTATGATTGTGAACTTTTACAAAATTTCCTAAAACTATGTTTAAAATTATCCACTTCTAATTATGTATTTATATATATAATAACTTAATAATATACAATTATGTTTGACTTAATCAATATATTATGGTGATAAAAAATAGTTGATTTAACCAGAATGAGATGAAAACAAATTCATTTGACTTTGTTTAAAAATTTATACATTGATTGGTGCTTTAACATTATTTATAAATGGAATCAGAATAGTCCAAAATTACAAAGATATAATACTTAGGACTTTAAGAGATAGTTGATGGGTAAGAATATTTTATTTTTATAATCCCAGGACTATTCCGGTTTAATTTGCAAATAATGTAAACAGCCAGTCATAATATAATTTTTTTGGAAAAATTATTATAGTTGCCTTCTTTTTCAACAAATGAAAGTATTATATTTTTGCCAAACAAATGACAAGAGATGTTAAAGAAATGTTATGTTTGATAAAACTTTTATGCAAATGTTATTAAGATAAGATTTTAATTTGAATACTATCATATATCCATTGACTTAAATTCTGTTTACTTATTACTGTTTACAGCTTCTATTAATTTCATTAGGAGAACACGAACAGTTCAGCCTGTCATACCTATTATATTCAACCTGGATACAATGTTAACTCTATGAATGGATGAATAGGAGCATTCAAAGTAAAATCTTGCCATTTAATAACACTCTATTATTATTTATATAAACTTACTAAATTCAAATCAACTAAAACTATCTTTAGAATTCACGCTTCTCCTTTTTTAAAAATCATTTGTATATTGTACATCTGTTTATATTTTACTTATCAACTTATCTAGATTTCAAAAAGAAATTTCGCCCAAAAATAGCAAATATTTTAATTTATTAAAATAAAAACCAAAAAACAAATAATTATAATAAAATTTTAATTTTAAAATATTTGCAATTCTTTTATAATAAATATCATTTATTTCTATAAGAGTTTTTAAATATGAATTACCCTATGTAAATTTACTAGAAGATTGATTCATGTTGATTTATATCTCTAATTTAAGTTACGTTTACTTTATTTTTGATAAACAGATGAAGCCGCTTTTCAATCAGTGGTGATTACTAAGTGCAGAGCTATAATAACTTTGCCACATGTTGACCATTTCTGCGAAAGAGTCAACCGAATTGAAGAGAAGGGGATCGACGTGCCCGGTCCGGACTCTCGAAGTAATATGTAAGTTGGTACTCGAGAATTGAATCCGAATCTTCCAGGATGAAGCACCACACTTTTACTCAGTTACCTGGCCGTTGGAATGAGAGTCGCCAGCCGGATAGTATTTAATTGACCTCCACGAGCTTCCCACATCCCTGATAGGGTCAGCAATCAGATAGAGGATGAGGTTCAATGGACCAGCGCCGATGCTTATGAAAGAATTTATCAAGAAGTGGACTGAGAATTGAAGCCGGATCCTCTAGCATAGAAAACGCACGAAAATGTTTCCATATTTAGTGTGTGTATGTAAAACTAACAGCAACTAGTTTTAAAACTCTTCCAGAGCCCAAAAATCCATGATAGATTGAAGAAGGGGTTTCAATTTGCCGGATCTGGACTCCTCCTGAGAAAAGGAAATCTGGACTCGGAGTTGAACCCGATCTTAAAGTTGATAACCGATTACTTTACCAAGCGGCCATCCGACTGACAATTCCTATCTCTGATGGTCGGATGACAGCGAAAAAGTGAAAATGAGTTATGCCTCCATCCTGGAGGTTTCCAGATTCAATACCCAAGTCCCACACCTTCATAATATTTCAGAAGTCCGTTGAATCTCATCCTTTATCTGACGGCTGATTCTACCAGGAGTATGGGTGACTGATGATGGGCAATTTCGATTTGTGGGTTCTAAATGGCAATGAGCCTTGCTATTTAAGTGAAAAGCAACATTAAACCATATGGAGGATGATGACTCACATCTTCAGAACTTTTGAGTTCATCCTATTGATCCCTCTCCATCAGTAACATTAAGTCTGTGCTAAACTCTGAAATAGTTTCAGAATTATATTATTTAGTCATAACTACCAGTCATAAGTCATATGCCCGTGGAAACGCTTCGGCTTTCCATAGGATCCGGGTTTGAGTCTCGGGTTCCATCTCTTGAAAATATTTATCATGGGGTCTGGGCCCAGATCGTAGATCCCCGTCCTCCACAATCCGGTTGACCCTCTGCAGGAGTGGACAACCTGTGGAAGGATTTGTTTCGCCCCATCACATTTCATTCTTCCATAGTGGCATCATCTGTTGATAAAATCGGTCATATGCTTAAGGCTCTATGAATTAACCCAATACATTTAAATTTATTTTTCTTATTTTTGCAAGCATTTTACGTTTTTTTCATGATGAATTCGGAGAATCTTTTCTTTACACCGCTTATTAAGCAATAGGACATTCCAATGGCATATGGGTGGAGGGAACGGTGACAACAAAAAGAATTTGCACTATCTATATTCGGAAATAAGATTTCTTATATATTAAATTTAGTTTCATAGCTTTTAATATGGTGAAATATCAAAGCCACAATGCATTTTTTGTGAAGATATTTTGTCTAATAAGCTATCGATATAAGGATGGGCCATCAGAGATGAAGAGGCATTGAAATATAAAAGATTAAGAGATTAATTCAAAGCCGAAAGAATTTTTTGAAAGCGTGTTGATTTAAAAGGCTGTTTTATTTTTTATTTATTTTTTAATTTACTCCCCTTTCTAATCAGGGAGATTACTAAGAGACGGAGCCAATTCCAACCACGGGCTGCACCCATACTTGTAAAAAGTTTTTTCGAGATGCCGGGCCCAGCATTCCGAAAAAACTTTTCAGGAGTTACCTATCAGATTCGGTACGCGAACCTGGATCACTCTGCACGGTACTTCGACAGCGTTACCACTCGGCTATCCTGCCGCCTTTATAAGGCTGTTAGAAACAGCTCTTTGAAATGTTACCCACAAATACTTGTGCTTTACGAGCTTTTTATAAAATAGCGTTTCGAATTGTGAAAACTGGAAAACCATATTAATCGGAGAAACCCCGTGATAAGTTGTATTAAAGATATTTGCATGGAAATTTGAACGAGCATATAGGACTTTGCTATATATCTCTCAGAATTTCCATGTAAACGATTCAGGTATTGCTTCAAATGACACTATAGATCGACGAATCCATTATGAGGAAAATGAACTCATAGATCAGGTTAAATTAGCAAAGTATTTTTTTTAATGTGATCTATGTACAGCTGTAATACGGCAATTCTGTTGATATATCCTCGATATGAACATGACATTATAATATTAGTAATTTTAAAGATTGTTAATTAATTAGTTTCGTTTAAGCCGCCATATTCTCATGGATATCCTATATCTGGTGGCGACCACTTATAGAGCTTACCACAGGCTGGCTGGTAATCTTCCAGTTGACCCCATCATGGGTCACGCGGAAGGTTGAAGAATGGGATTCAACATATGCCAGGTCTGAACTCTTCCTAAAAAACTGGAGGTATGAGACCCAGATTTAAACTGAGTCCTCCAAAAAATTAAAAATACTGGCCATATCAAATTGGAATAAATATTTGCTGGTCTACCATGCCATAGAGTTTGAGAAGTATACTATTATAGAAATTCATATTTAAAATATTCATTGCTTAAGACAGTATGATGATTATTATCTTTGATAGTATAAAATTTATTATTTTTAATAAAAAATTGAAAGTGAGAGGACAATATGAAATTTTATATTTTATAATATGGTATAAATATAATAATTTAGATTGATCTTTTGCTGTGTTTAAATACTTTTAAGTAAACAATCTTTATTGCAATGATTAAATTTAGCATCTAATAATTCATGTTAATGAATGGAATATAGATTTAGCTGCTTCTTCATTCACTTATAGGTCAACGATGTACAGTATTGATCAATTTTACTTATAAATTGGTAATGGACTTGAATTGATTATGGTTATTATTCTGATTCCTTTAATCTCATAGAGACTTGGATTCATTTCTATATCCAATTATGTTGATACCATATGGGATAGATAAAATATGGGGCATATAACAATTTATGGGGATAGAACACTATGGATTGACCAAAGGATCATAAGCAGCAAGTGTCAAGCAATGCTGCTTATGATCCTTTGGTCATGACAATTATGGTCCTTTCATGACAGATGCCAGTGTTCTGACATTCTCTAAATTCTTGGCCAATGGAACTTCAAAGATGACCAGACTATTTGAAAAGCTGATCATGAGTATTGAAAATACAAATCTGAGGATTTTCATCAAGCTTGTAGTCTGATAAGAGAAAATACCACTACTAAATACAGTATATCAATTTTAAACTTTGTATCAAAGTAACCAGCTGAAAATTGGTATCATTAAATCATAAGTTGTGGTTTTGATAATAAAATAGGGAGACTGTAAAGGAAATCTTTGATTAGCTTTATAGCAAGATATTTCTGTCATAAATATAATATATACAATGTTAGATGATAATTATAAGACTTACTGATCTGATATTAAATATTGTGCTGGAGATGAGCATGATATAGGATTACTACTTCACAAAAAATTAGTATATGCACTCTTTAAATTACAAACTTAATTCATACATTAAGTTTTGTTCATAAAGTGGATTATTCATAATTCAGATACTGTTGTTATTTTTACTTCAAAAATAACGAACTAACTATATGTATTTATATACTTATATCTTTTTAGTTATATCTTTGCATCTTTGTCATATGAAAAATGATCCTGACTAATTTAAGCTGAGTTTACATGATATACTTTTGAATGATTCATCTAAGATGAAACAATTTTTAATTTACATGTTTCTTCCAAAGGAAAGCTGTGCCAAATAGATACTTCTCAGCAAGAGGAATTACCTGTTTCAGTTTCAGAGACAAATAATAAATAATTTATCTGAAAATTAACATATCTTTCATTCTGTGTGAAGATATCTGTATATCATATTTTGTTACAAATTTTATTAATTTCTGTTATCATTTTGCAGATGATCACAAATTTGATTTCAGAACCATGGTTACATTATCTGTTAAGTAGAATACAAAATCTTAATAATCTAATAGTATTCTATTCCTACTTGCTATTCTTATCACTTTCAATGAAAATAGTACTACAAGCAAGTAATATACATTAAACATTCATTTCGTAAAACGCTTTCGGACTTTTAATAGTTCCTCTTCAGTACATACAAACATTACAACTTAAGAACACTTTACAAAATTCTTATGCGTTATTGTTCTAGACATTGTGCACGTTATTTCAAATTTTTTAAAATTCATATCAAGGTTCCAATAATCTACTTAGCAGATTTTTGAGATAAAACAAGCAATACACTCGTAATGCTCTATTGATTTAGAGTAGACATAAGACAAAAATAAAAATTTTTTTAAAGTTCTGAATAATTCATTCAAGACAGTTACTTAGAGCAATAAAAAGTTTATATGAAAAAGTCAAGTGTTAGGTTAGGTTATGTTAAACCACTATATCATATTGGGATATTCTAAAAAACATTTGGAATTAGGAAATTAGTTTACTGTAAGAGCAGGAATTAAAGTCGTAATCTATCATTAATTCTATTTATGATAGGCAGAGATTTTATCATGGAAGATTCTTTCATCTGGAAAAATTTATATATGCAAATCTTAAGCAAATAGCATTTGTTATATGGAAACAATTTGGTTCAATATCAAATTTGTGATCATCTGCAAAATGATAACAGAAATTAATAAAATTTGTAACAAAATATGATATGCAGATAAATAAGCATAAAAATAATGATTATTAATAAGAAAAATACAATTCTTACAATCAGATAGATAATGAAACATTAAAACAATTATATTGTGCCCTTTCATATATTTAAATTTATTTTTAGTAAGGATGGCAAAATAAATCATAACAATAGCAATTTTAAGTCAAGTTACAATGTTGATATATTGCTAATGAATATTCATTATAAAAGAGATAAATATAAAAAAACAAAATTAATTGTTCACAGGATAATGGACATGTTCTGTGATATATGTTTTAATTATGATGACCATTCCTCCTGTATTTTTTAAGAAAGTCCTAGTTTTTGGTACATTGTTTATCAGTAATATGTCTCAGATTTTAAAAACTATCTCATTTTCAAGATGAAAGTTATTTTATTTTTGGAAATTATTCTGTTTAACAAGAGCAATATTTAGCAACATTGATCAAAATGCAAATTAAAAACATAGGCCAATTCAGTATCATTATTGAATTCAGTAAAGCTTAGTAAAGATAATATCATTAATGGCTTAGCAACAGAAAATGTTCTAGTGAAAATTAGAAATTCTGAAAAGACCTAATTGATTACTTTATAAACATATTCACTATTATTGAATAAATGATTAAGATAATATAAGATGCATAATTAAAAATATGTCGTCAATCTGTTGGATATTAAAATAGTCAAACTCAGGTCTCTGGTTTGATAGTATAATCCCAGATCCATTGTGAATACAAATTGACCATGGAAAATATTAAGAAAGTAGTGCCAGATCCTAATAAAAATTTTTATCATCAGACCGTATATTTTGACTTCAATCCACATAAGCCATTGACTCACTAAATAATTTTCCAATATCCAGAATATCTAATTTATTCTACCTAGATCCATATCTCCATTAGGGAAAAACTTGTAAACTTTGAGCATCCAATTTTTCTAAATGAATGCAGATATAGTTAAAAAATACAGTCATCTCTAATGGCAGAACCTGCCTCTAAAATTCATAAAAATCTATAGAGTTATTCAGAAAGTAATTTCATTTTTTCTATGAAAATGAACAATTTTTTTATAGTATATAAATATTTTATTCAATTATATATTGACTATTATTGCCCAACACACACTGCCGTCTTTCTGGTAGCAGCATGATTCTATGCTCGAAGAACTTTTGATCTTTGCTTGCAAAAAACTGAACCAACTGATTTTTGACATCCTCATTTGAACTACAGGTAGTTCTCGACTTACGACCTATGCGACTTTACGACCACAATCGTAAAGTCGAATATGAAGTCGATAATGTGAATTTATGTTATAAATTCACATTACTGTACAGTGTACATACAGTGTACATATAGCCTACTCGACTTACGACCAATTTGTGTTACGACCGGTCTGTGGGAACCGATCGTGGTCGCAAGTCGAAAACTAGCTGTACAAAAATACTAGAACCAAACATGAAAAGGATGCTTTTTGTATATCAGATCATTTGTCAGAGACTTGAGTCCTTTGTCAATTACATTGATCAATCACAGAATTTATCAATTACATTGTCACATAAGGTCAAGTGACCATAAGTTATGGACTACCTGTATTAGATGGAAGCTTACAAAATATTTTTAAATTCATTATAAAGTAGATATTATTTATAATTCTTAATTCTAATAAAAATTCGTTTTTCTATTTCTTATTCAAATGATAATTTTCATTTTACTTACGCTTGATTAATGTAATTAAGAGCCTGTTGAAGAACTCGAGGTGATACATATACCTTCTGTCTATACTGTACAAGAATCTTTAACATGACTTCGATTATCCCTCCAGAAAATGTCTGCAAATAATATTCTGAAAATTCTCTGTATTCTTTGCTTATTTTACCAGGACTCCCATATCTACATTAAATATTTATTAATTAAAATTTAGTATAATCAAATCAATATAAAATTATCAATTTTAATAATATGAAAAAATATTTAATTTTGATAGAAGTCATTCAATACAATTTCTAATTAAGAAAATACCTCAAATATTGCCATTGTTTCTTTTTGAATTTTTCATGTATTAACTTTTAAAAAATTCCTCTAATTTCATTTTGATATTTCAAAAATAAAAATACAGTAACTACCATCTTATGTAAAAAATTTTAACAAGAAAAATATTTTACATCTTCATAATTAACTAATTGCCATAGTATTCTGAGCATTCTGTTCCATCGTAGTGCAACAATAGTTATGACATTATTATAACAATAGTTAATATTGCTCTAAATACTTTTATAACAACATAAATATGAAAGTTATCACATGTCATAGAAGCTATTATAATTTATACATATACATCATATTGCAATAGTTATACTCACCTATCTTATATACAGGGTCGTCGAGGTAAATCCGGAAAAATAAATGCAGGGATTTGCGCTATTTTCATTTGGGCGATAATTTG
>WUQG02017699.1:0-11562 GCA_011317285.2 Androctonus mauritanicus | reverse complement strand
GGCTGATTTCGACTACAACTGAAGTCGGTTTCGACCGCTGTCGCTACTTGTAGCGTGGTCGTGGTTGTGGTCCGTGTAAATTTTATCTTTATAAAACCGTGACGACAAACTTAATTGCACACATAAACATTTATGGCATATTTTTAATTATTTACTGTACAATATAGTCTCTAAAAATCCTTTAGATATAATATATAGGCTATAACAAATATATAATTATTTCAATTATGTCGAATATGAAGTTGCGTAAAGCATGACAATGTTTTATTGTTTCCATAGCAACTGCAACGTATGAAAAATTTCCTGGTTGCAATATCTATATAAAAATTAGATTTTAGAATAAATGTTTTTGTTTGTTATTTTTTCCTAAACAAAGACGTGTATGTCGAAAACATTTCAGAAAATATTATTTTATTTAATCTATGGGTATATCTTAACATAATAAAATACATTTATAGCTTGCTAGAAAGCCAAAAGTGAATGTTTGAATTTTAATTTGGAAGATTTTGGAGTGGAGTGGAATTCAACTCATTCAATAAATGTACTATATAACTTTTCTGAAAGGTTGCCTTAAAACAGTTCAGTTTAAATAATTATTATTGTATTAATTGGATTGATTATTTTACATTTATACAATAAATTCATAATGATATTTAAATGAGATGAAAAATTAATTCATATCATAATTTATGATATTTCAGCAGGGACAATTCAAGTCATCAACAAAGAAAATATTATTTGCTTTACATTTTTAAAAGCAGCAGTTAGCCGATAAATCGAAAAGAAAAAATTCATTCGGGGCGACCGAGAATAAGAAGGCAGGAAATCAAATCCGGTCCTGTATATCAGATACCAAAAAATATTCAATGGTTCATATAAGATAGTTATTATTCGTATTCTTTATTAGTTATCAATTAAAATTTGTAAGCAACTCCTTTACATAAACAAATCTATTCAAAAATCATTAACTATTCTTTCAGCTCGAATCTGAAATAAGTTCATTCGTTAGCTGTTACGTATCGCTGAAATATTATGTAATCTTTTGTAGGATACTGAGTTTCAAATATCGAGTGTTATTTTTCCCCATTAATGAGTAAAAACGAATCAGAAAGAATTAAAATTGCCTGTTTTCCTAAGATATCATTTAAGCAGCATTTGAAATCCATTGGTCTTGTCTGTCCAATTTTAATACAGTACTAATTTAACCAGCATAGATGTCACGTCGAAATGATGGCGTCATTATGAAAGTTACGCATCATCATGGCATCATGACGCCATAAATTAGCGAAGTTTTGTGACGTCACATCAGGACTGTGACGCGATTGTGATTATTGAGATGTGTAGCGTTAAGAAATCAGGTAAGCTATATATTCCCTCATACTGCTAAACTTGCGTCATTTATTGATAATAATATAAATTAAATTATAATAAAAATGAAATTCTATTCTATAGGATTAAAATATCCGGCTTCGAATATCCTTTAATGACAGAACATCACTACCGAATTTCATGAAAATCGGCTAATTAGTTCAAACTTATTAGGAGAGGACACACAGACAGACTTTGGTCCAATCTTATAAATCCTACTTTCCTTAAGAAAGTAATCTAAAAATTATCATAGTAGTTATAAGAATTTTTGCATATTTTAAAAAAATGTAGATTTAATATCATCATCATCATCAAAACTGGAGTAATATCATTGTATATTTTATAATTCTGTATATCTTATTAAACAAAATCAATAAATAAAAAGTTTTTCAGAAGAAGCGGCGTAGTATAACAATAATGTTTAGTTTCCGAGTCCTCTTATCATTATGGACAGCAGAGCGCGAATTCAAAAGACTGTTTGCCTAAATAATAATAAAACTGAATGTTTTGAATTGGAACTTTTCCTATTATTATGGAAGATGCGATCTTACTGCTTTGTCCTCAGATTGCATTCTTGTAGGAATTATTAAAATAAAGTATAATTTATCTTGTAATTTTATTATAAATTATGTCTACATGTTTGAATTTTTTCATGTTATTTGTATATTGCATGTTTTAAACTTTTTTTAAATATTAAAACGTCTTTGTCATTACTTATTTTGTGTTTTAGAATGCATTTCTTTCTGCTCTTCCTTATTTATTCCAATCCTTTACTGGATGGATCTGTGGATTTGTGGCTGATTATATGTACAAAAACAGATATGGTAAATTGAATACCATTAGAAAAACCTGTAATTCAATTGGTAAGAACGATTTATATATATTGGAATTTAAATAATTTAATAAAAGTGGTTCTATATTAAATTTAAGAAAAAAAATATTTTTTACAATAAAAATAGATATTTCAGTATTTTTCGTTCTATATAAACTTTTAATTCATATAATAAAATTTTATTATTATTTTTTAAGGTTTTATTGGTACGGCTCTTTGCTTAGTTGGAGTAGTTCAAGCTGGATGCGATCAGTTATTAACTGTCACATTTTTCACATTGGCTATGTCTCTTAATGGTTTTGTTAACAGTGGATTTTTCGTTTCCATTATTGATATGGCTCCTGATTTTGCAGGTGATTATATTATACAGTACTTATCAATTAATAATAATTTATTGCCTATATTATTTATATATTCTTAATAATATCTAAATCCTCTTTAAACCGACTTTCACCTTACAGATACCATTCATTAAGTTTGAAAATTTCGCCCATAAAACCTAGTTGCATATTACTAAAAGTATTTTCTTATTGAAAATAAGTTTATATTGTTTGCCAAAATGACTTAACATAACATAAATTCAAATTTAATGAACGATGTCTCATTATATATACAAGGTGTTTGATTAGAGGACTGGGCATTTTCTTTAAAAACATAACTAGATACAGGAAAACTGCAAATCACGTATATCCCTTATTTTTTATATAAAATCCAAATTATTGATTGGAAATAGTTTATTCTCAAGAGTTTGTGATTTAAGGCCGAAAACTTGTGTTTTTCGATGGAAAGGCATCATTTTTATTGTATAATTCAATTCTATTGATTTTTCTAAGTAATTTTGACCTAAACTACTTTTTCAAAAGGACTTTCTCCAGCTTTAGTGACTGAATTAATAAGACTAGGAAAAGTTAATGCTTTAACAAGATAGGAATCATGTTTAAAAATATTTCTTATATAGTACGAGTATCTTCGAAAATATTAGATAAATAAATGAAAAATACAGTATACAAGTGAAAATTTAACAAATTTCTGAAATAATGTTTTTTAAAAAGCAATTCTTACAACAATGTTCGATATTCGAAAACTACGTTTTCGCTATAATTTCCCTGGCCACAATGTTCTACAAAATCAGTTTTTTTTTTTTTTTTTTAAGTATGATTGTGTACAACATTCAAGAAAACATTATGTTATTGTTTCATAGGAAATAGACGAAATGAAATGAATGTACTAGTAAATATAAAATCATTATTTTTTTTAAAAAAAATGCCTTGTCTTCAGTTAATCAAACAGATTTATTACTGAAACCTGCCACAACGAATTAAATACAAAAGCTCAAAATAAATCAAAATGTGTTCCCATTTGAGGAAAAGTGTTTTCCATCAAAGTTATTTAGAAAAATCAGTAGAATTGAACTATGCAATAAAAATGATTCCATTTGAAAAACAAAAGTTGTGGGGATCAGACGCAAACTATTGAATATAAAAAATTTTGAATCAATTGTTTGAATTCTATCAAAAAAATAAGGAGACACGTGATTTGCAGTTTTCCTTATTTGCCATTATTTTGGAGAAAAATGCTTATGGTTAATCCTCTAATCAAACACTTGTACAATATACTGTAGACTATATTTCGGGTACTTTTATAGTTGCTAATATTCATGCTATAAATTATATAATTTCATACTGTATTGTTTCAGGAGTCTTGCCGATATTTGAAGAAGGCGTATTGTTAATAAATTCATTTATTTGCAGATATCAGTTCGCTTCCTATTAAATGGATTTTCTAGTTTAGTTTTATAAAAACGGAAGAATATTCGATTTTCATGTGAATCGGTTTGTTACTGGAATAGAATGCGATTCCGAACATTTGTATCAATTTCTCAAGGCACATTCTAATCTTCATTGTTAAATTTTAATAATTTATTATTTAATATTAATAATCTCTTTAATGATTCCCATTTAATAAATCCACCAATATATTAAGGCGCTGTTATATTATATTATATTATATTAAGGCGCTGTTATATATTATTTGTTAATATTAATTTAACAAAAATATTTTGTCCATTTATTTATTAAAGTAGTATTGGCTTAGGATTGTACTGATAATACTTTCGAATATACGATTATTCACTCGCATTAACAATATGACATAGATTAGAGTGAATATGTAGGCTACAGTGTCAATTATTGAGAAAATACGCAACTATAGATATTACGGATTTTAAATTATCTATTGTAATTTTTTAATTAGATTTTTATTTTAAATATTTAACAATTATTTTAATGCTTAATAAAATTGTTTCTAGCAATTATTATTGATTTGGTTAAATATATTACACAAAATAATACAAAGATAAACTAAGGAAGAATAGATCGATTATAAAATAGCCTAATAGCCCATCATAAGATGGGAATTTAAAAGAAACTTTAATATTTTAAATACTTTATTAAATGAAGATTTATGTAAAATATCATTGATGAAAATCAACTATCAGTTTGCTTAGCTTATTTTTTTTTATAACTTTTTCTTATAGCATTATAAACAAATACAATTTATTATTTTAAATATTAACATTAATAAAATTATATTTCTTTCCTGTTAATATTAACTATTTAAATTTTGTCACTTTTATAATGATGCACTGTCTGACAGAAATTCATGAAAAGAAGAATCTTGATTCTGCTATTCTTACTCGATCATTACATCTATTTAAACATATAAGTTTTAAACTAGGATCATTAATTATTGTAGTCTCGATCTTTGCGAATTTATGATTTTGTTAGAAATTTCTGAATTTTATCCAGTTATATATGTAGGAGAATACAACAATTTTATAAAGGTGATTTTATGAAATGATTATATTCTATCAAAATATCTTTTATCTTTTAAATATTTACATCTAATCTACGTTCGTATATCATCTTACTTTTCTCATTCAAAAGTTTTTATTTATTGTTTCAAATTATACTTTTTATTTATTTATACGTAATATTTATTTTATATTTTATTATTTAAATATTTCATATTTAATTTTTCTTGTATACATATATATTTTCCTATAATTTTACGTTAATTTTTTATCCCCTTTCTAGAAATATTCATGTCCCAATTGAATGTATTAAAATAAAATTAATTCTAAACATTAAAGTTACCTTTTACCAGCTATTTTAATTATTTAATATTTTATTAAATTAGCGTTCAAATTTATTAATATTTTTAATAAAACTTTCCGAAATGAATTAACTTTCTTATAAAATAAAAATATAAAACCTAAAACAAATATTAGAAGATAAGTAAATATTGTATAATTTATATATAAAATAACAATTCAATGAGCAAGTTACATCGTGATGATAAAAAAGTGCGGTTTAGTATTACGAATTTAAATATAATTACAATGAAAATAATCATTATAAATGTGTACTGTATTTATCTTAAATAATGCTGATATACTGAACTTTAAAACTTTAGGTACTTTAGTTGGAATATCAGCTACAATAGCAGCAATTCCAGGATTTTTAGCACCAATATTTGTAGGATATGTGACTAAATATGAGGTAAAATTAATGATATAGTTAAGATAAAAACATAAAACTTGAAAAGTTAATTTAAATTTTTAATAGGCTAATTTATATAGATGTAGTATTGTAATAATATTTAATAAAGTAAAATAATAATGAATACAAATGATATTTAAAATAATGTTTATTAATTCTTTTTCCTTCAGCAAACAGTGCAGAACTGGAGTGTTATTTATTATTTAACTGCAGGTGTTTATATCATAACAAATGCAATTTATGTCATATTTGGTTCAGCCGAACTTCAACCATGGGGAATAATACGTAAGAATTATGAACAGTCTGAAGATAAATTTATTTCAGAATCAAAGAACGGAGAAAATAAAGTGCCAATTAATCAAGACTTAGACGAATAAAATTAATGTTAAGGTATCAATTTTTACACACTGTTTATGTGTTTGGAATAATTGTAATGATATAGTACTGTATTTATTAAATTTTAAATGATCGTGATGATTTTTTCAAAATATTTTTTAATATTCTATTCTTATTTATTTGTATCTATGGATAAATTCAAAATTTATAATTCAATTTTTATATGTCTGAATTAAAAATTAAATAAATTATCATCTTATAATGATTAAAGATCATGATGCTGGTATCTGTTTATTTATGTATTCCCTACTAACGTATATAGTACTATACGGTAATTTAAAAACTTTTATAAATTCAGAAGTGATGTTTTGCTATAAAAAAATTATTTTATGTTAAAATTTTCAATTAGATAACATATAATGGAAGTTGAAACTTCTCTCTCAATATCGCTTGAACTAATTGATATGGAGTTTTACGAAATTTAGCAAATTAAACCATTGATGATAATCTTGATGTGATATCTTTTAATCCTAGAACTTCATTTAAGAATGATAAATCTTTAATAATTCTAATAATATCTGTCGAATATATATTCCTTTAAAAATTTATTTCTTAAACATTTTAAAGATAGGCTTATACCAGGAATGGCAAACATATGGCACGCTGGCAAATTTTTTCGTCGCGCAAAACTTTGAACTGATATACTATTTTTACTTAAATTAAGATTTGAATTACGCGAATAGTAGTTTTTACTAAAATTTAATGAATTTTGGCACTCACCCTTAAAAAGGTTCGCTACCCCTATTTATACTAATATTGACAACTGTACTAGTTAATATTTATAATAAGGCAGTTTTACAATTAGTAACAAAGTAAAACTATAAAGAAAATTATGGATATGGATATATATCGACAATCGCATATTCTTAAATTATTTATTTTTATAAAAAGATTTTCTTTAAGATATCTTATCCGTTCATTTTCATTTATTTTTAAAATGGAAATGAACGGAAAAGATTTTTTCTTAATAGAAATCCGGTTTTAGAATAATTATTTTAACGAAAACATATCGCGCAATTTTTCAATAATTTTTTGTTTTTAATTTTTAAGATCGATATAATTACAATTTTTTCTTTTGGAAATTATCTAAAAATCACCTCCATGCCAAATTTGACGATTATAAATCTTGGAGTTAAGGATATTAAAAATTAATCGTTGATTAACTTATTTCCATTTATATATCACCATATACATAATATAATGCACAACTGAAATAAATAAAAATGTATATAATAATGTGATGCAAAGTAATGCTAATCATTAAAATAATTTTTTATTAATTCAGAATTTAATTCTGCAGTTACAAACATTTCTTATTAAAGTTTCGAAATGCTTGTTGTTGCAGAAAAAGTACAAACATTTTTTTTTTAATTTTTTTATTTAGTCACTTCTACATTGCCAATTATATTCTTATAACATTAGGCAACCCGCAGGAAACAAATAGAATAAAAACAAAAAAAATTATCCGTAGATTGAACAGATAAATAAACATACAAATTAATTATTGTTAGCATAAGTTGGGGCACGAATAGAAAAAGATCTAGTATATTTTTCCGTTTTCTGTTTTGGAATATGGATAAACTGAAACTTCCTTATTGGTTTCTGCGGAACATTGAAGCTGAAGTAATCGTTTTCTATCTCTCCATTTAAATATCTGATTGAACAGAAAGTTCTCGCACTTTTTGGAACTTTCTAGAACAACTTTTTCCTGGAAATTTTAGAATGTTCCATGGTAGTATATAAGCAGGTTGGGATATGTGCTATAAGAAAATACCGAATCCAGTCCTCTCATTCTACTTTACCATGACCAAGCAATATCCGCTAACCAAAGAGCAAGTTCACCTGCTCCTCCTTTATGGCTATCATTCCAACAAAAAAGCAGCCAATTCTATCACTGACATCAATGCTGCATTCGGCCCGCACAATGTAGCCAGAATAACTGCATATGATTGGTACAAATGCTTCAAAAGTAGAGATCAGGACCTCGAAGACCGACCATGGTCTGGCCACCCATCCGAGTTTAACAATGATGCCTGGAGACGAACAACCGACAGACAACATGCGAGCTGGCTGAGGCACTGAACGTCAGCCAAACCACCATCGTCAACCATCTGACTCAGTTGGGCAAGTGGCCGAAACTTGGGAACATCAGAACACCATCTTGCTGCACTATCACATATGGCTGGGCAGACCCGCCAGAAGCTACTGGACCTGAACTGGGAGATCTTGCCCCACCTGCCATATAGCCCTGACATTGTACCTTCCGATTACCACCTGTTTGCCACTCTCGACTGTTATTTGGCTGGCAAGGAGTTCAACAATGAAGCAGATATGGAGGCCAGCCTGACCAACTTATTCGAGTCATAGCCACCAGAGTTTTATCGAGATGGCATCCATTCCTTGTATAAGCATTGGTAGGAAGTGGTCAACAACAATGGTGATTACATTGATGACTGAAGTCAATTCTGTATATAAAATTTTCTTGGCTAAATAAAATGCATCCAAAAGTGCAAGAACTTTCTGTTCAATCAGATATAATACAATTATAGACAATATTTAACTTTATAAAACAATGATTACAAATTATTATAGATGTATAAATCTGTAATATACATATATTTTTCATCCTTATATAGGAAATCAAATTGATTAACTGCCAGATTTGTTTGTATTAAATTTACTAAGCATGTGCTTGAAATTAAAATTAAGAAATTTACAAAAAAGGGAGCTTATCAGTTTGGTTTCTGAAAAATTCATATAAACTTGAATAATGATTGTATTTTGTTATTCTATTGGAACTTGTTAAACCTAACCGATGCAGTGATTTAAATATATACCACAATAAAACCTATAATGACTTTTTTAACACACAAAATTAAAAACATTAATACTAACTTCCAAAAATTGACTTTATTATTGCCAATAATTTAGCAAAATGAAAATTTTTGAGAATTATATTAAAAGAATATTTGAAACTTTTAACTAATAAATAAAATAATAATGATTAGCAAGTTTATTGATTATATTGTATTTAAATTTGATTATCACTTGGCACTTACTGGCCTAAAAATTCAGAGTTGAATGGTAAGAAATAAGCTAAAATAATAATATCTATTGCATTATAATATACATAATTACATTTATATTAATGCTTTTGGAATGTTTTAACATCAATAGGGAAAATAGTGCAACTTTGTGATATTTAAGAACCAATTAAAAATTTTTATATTGGAATTAATGATAAATGAGTTTTCAATTTACAAATTTTCATTCAATGAACAGTTTTTAAGATCCCAATAACCTTCACAAACTGAGAGATATCTGTAATTTACTATACAATGCAGCATTGTAATTTTATATAATAGTATTACAACAATAGTTATGGCATCGTTACACTGAGAGTTAACAATATTTGATAAAGTCATTAAATGTCATAATTATAGAATGCAATGAAAATTGCAATTTGTATTGTTTTACAGATGTATTTAATTACATGTAGCATTAGGTCATATATCTCCTACTTTGTATATATAATATTAAAATTTTACAATAAAATAAATTTTTAAAATAATTATGTAATAATTTATAAGCAAATTCAATTTAAGATTTATTTGTAGTAGTATCAGTTATGTAAGTTGGGAAGCTTCTGTAATATAACTTATATCTAGAGCCTTAATAACTAAATGTAAATAATTTAGTATCTAAAGAAAACAATCATATGCTTCATCCAAACACACACACATATATATATACAGTGGTACCCCGACTTACGAGTGTTTCGAGATATGAGCCATCTCTCTTGCTTCGAGTTGCGAGCTAAAATTCAGGTTACAAGCAGTGGATAGTGGCAAAGTAAATGCTACCCGGAGAATAACATCAGTCCCGGGCGGCACTTACTTTGTCCCTATGACAGACTTTTTTTTAATCCCTTAATACTGCCACTTAAAATAAAAATTAATGCAGAAAAAAATGAACAGCAAAATACAGTATATATATTAATACTGTCCACCTCTTTGACAGATTAGAATTTTTTTAGCACTTTCATATTTCTAGAAAATAAAATACGGATAAAAAAAACGATTAGGCTTAGCGGCATTAAATCTTACATGAATTCTAGACGATTCTAGAATTCTAGGGGTTAACACTGCATGAGAGACCTTCGTTAAGTACTGTAATAAAATTAATTTACAGAATTGTGATAAAATTTCACAATACTGTATTAAAGAGAGAGATACAAACTCAACTGTTATATTTCTCTCCAATATCTTCAAGTTGATCTTAATGGTAAATGCTGTATATTATACATAATAAAACCAGTTTCTTGCAGTACATTCTATTGTATTATGTTTTTATATAGTATTCTTTATTTATAAGCATATTTTTTCTTATTTAGAAACATATAACATAAAAATGCGATATTTTTGGGGTTCAGAACGGATTAATAGCATTTCAATTCATTTCAATGAGGAAAAATTAGTTCGACATATAAGTAATTCGAGTTACAAGCTCTGTCACAAAATGAATTAAGCTCGCAAGTCGAGGTACCACTCTATATCTGTGATGGCCAAATTGCAGCTCTTTGGTACTTTCAATGTGGCTCCTTAGCATGAAAGTCAATAATTAATATGACGCAAATACCACTTTAATTTTAAAAAATAATATGTTACAGCCAAAGCCTGGCCAATTTGCAAACTGGCTGACTACTTCTAGATTTGGCCAAAGCCCAAAATATATATCTCTACATTTTTCCTTACCTTAAGACAATCCCATTCATATTAGAGAGTGAATAAACTCTATAATCTCTTGCATCAGTATTGGAAAACCAACATGTGATGTGACAGACAATCCCATTCTCACTGGTGAAAAAGTCAAAATTCATACAAATGCATTCTGCATACTTAGTTCCACAAAACTTGTAGCTTTGGCCACTTTTTCTTGGAATTCTCAAATTGGCTATTGATTGTTGGGCACATCGCGAATTATCTGGCCAGAGCCTGAAATAGTCAAATTCTTGTATATTTGGAGTTTGGTCAAATCTAGAAATGGCCGGCCATTTCACAAATTGGCCAGACTTCGAGCATTGGCCATAACAAATATATTTGTAATTTAATATTGTAAAGAGTAGTATGCATTTAAATGAAATAAATTCATGTTAAATATATAATAAATAATTTTGAAACTATTGTTAAGTTTGCCAGAAAAAACTGATGCAGTTTCATTGACCAGAAAGAAACTGAGGCTCTCAAGAATTTGAGATGCTCTAATATGGCTCATAGTGACATGAAGCTTGGCTACCTGATATATACATTTAAGCATAATATATATTTTGTTTATTTAATATGTATATGCTCGATAGAGTAAATTAAGTGAGTAATGAAAATTCTATCCTAATTGTCAGGAGTATAA
>WUQG02017688.1:0-11562 GCA_011317285.2 Androctonus mauritanicus | reverse complement strand
CACACACACACACACACACACACACACACACACACACACACACACACACACACACACACACACACACACACACAATGAAATTAGGAGAAAAATGCTGGTATCTCTTCATTATAGCTTTAAACCACTACAATTAGTATATTTTTATTTTTAATCAGGGAATCAGTACATAAATACAGATCTATGTATATTGGATCTATTCAAATTGGGGATTGCTTGTATATCCAAATATAGGTGCTCCTGAAATTATGAACATAATTTGCATATAAGTTTAGTAATATCCAAGTTACAAACAAATCTAAAATAACTTTTTATATTATATTTATATATATTTCATAATTAGACCAATTAGAAATTTCTTATTTGACAGATTTTAACAAAAAGTTTTGATTATAAAGCAAGAGATTCTTGGGTAATTCTGCAATCTTGAAGTATTGCTATTAACAAATTAAATAATTTTGCATTATATTAATTGCTAGAACATTCTGTAATTATAATATTTAAAATAATTTGAATTTTTGAAATTTCACATTTGTAAGTACAAATGTTCATAACCAGAGGAGTGCCTGTACAATATTTCGCAATAATTTCATGCTGAAATAAATTAATTTTCACAATAAATACATGTATATAATCACCATAGTCAAATAAAATATTTGGCTATTTATTGAAATAAATAAAAGAAATAAATCCACTATTAATAATTATTATTAAATTTGTGTATTTATTTATTTATTTATAAATAAATAATAACATTTAACCAAATTTATGTTTGGTTATTTATAAATAAATAACCAAACATAAATTTAATTATAATTATTATAGTGGATTTATGTTTGAAGAAAATAATTACCATAATTTTCTTCAGACATAAATATTAACTGTATACTGTACTGTAAAACATTGTATGAAAAAAATATATAATATTTTTATATATAAGTTAATTTAATATCAATAATATATAGTTTCTCATTTTAAAATACTTTAAAAAATTATGTAACATTTAAAATTGAAACAGTTTTCAAATGAATCTGCTATATAATTTTAACAATAATGTTTAGATAAATTTTATCAAGAATCTTTTTTAATTTATATTTAATGAAAAGATTATTAAATAATATAAAATTAGTGTTTAAACTTTTCAAATTTAAATATATAAATTATTAGTAAATTACAGTTAATTTAAAAAATTTATTATTTTTTAGATGTTGTAATTATAAGAAGAGAACAAGATGGAAAATAACATTTTCTGAATAATAAATACAAAGAATTACTATATAATCTTTACTGTATGAAATATGATGCAGCCAAGATGAAAAAATTTTGTCAATATTTTACGAGTATTTAAGCTTTCATGATTTCTAAATAACTTTTAGTTAGCTAAAACAAAGATAATAATTAAGAAAAATTTTATATGAAAGTAAGTTGAATTGTAGTTCTTTTTGTTACAGAAAAGAAGAGAAATGGATATCTACTAAAGACAAACTTGTTTTACATCTGAAAATAAAAGTTATTCAACTAAGCATCAAAACATTTAATTATCTGCAATAATTAGCTTTTTATCAAAGTTTCTGAAAGTATATAAAATTATTTTCATAAAATAAACAACTTTAAATATTGGGTAATTCTTTGTTATTTATAGGTTGTTTAAGCTGAAATAAACAAAACAGAAATGTGAGACACAACAGAATATAAAGAAGAATGTTCCTAAATATCCAATTTAAAAGAAGATTGATGAGATAACATGTATTTAATAAATTTTTATATGACTAAAAATTTTTGAAGAAGAAACCTGAAAATTAGAAAAAGGAATATATTTTAATTTGAATATAAAAGGAAGAAATATGCAATAAAAAAGTGTTTTAAATGAAAATGATCTTAAAAATATTCATTTATGTGGATATAATTGAAATTGTATTTTAATAATTAATTAAATTTATACATAAATTATATATCTGAATAGTGTATATATCTTTTTAAATTTAATATTGTTGAATAGTACAATTTAATATTCTATAAATGAGATTTCCTTTGAAAACTGAAATTAATTGTTTCTCTATATTACTTCTCTAGGTGAAGGAATGGAACTGATAGGAAAGAGATTTATGTGTGGCATATGTAAGAAAACATTTACACAAGGTGGTAGTTTGAAGAGACATCTGCGAACTCATACAGGAGAGAAGCCTTTTTCATGTGATATTTGCAAGCAAAGATTTAGTCAGAAAACAAGTTTGAAAAAACATTTTCGTATACATACTGGAGAAAAACCATTTTCCTGTGATATTTGTGAACTAAAATTTGGTCAAAAAATAAGTTTAAAGAATCATTTAAGGACTCATACAGGAGAAAGGCCCTTCCAATGTGAAATATGCAAAGAAAGTTTTGCTTTAAAGCAAACACTTAACTCTCATCTTCGAATCCACACAGGAGAAAAACCTTTTTCCTGCAATATTTGCAAAAAAAGATTTGCCTACAGAAATAATTTAAATTATCATTTGGGCACTCATACCAATAAGAATCCTTTTTTATAAATATTTGCACTGAAGAATCATTTATAGAACACACACAACTTGTTGCCATACAAAAATTTTTTAACAACTAAAATTTTTAACTAAAATTAGTCCTAAAAATTTGTGAATATATTTTGTACAGTTAAATTATTATTAATTTATTTTGTTTATATTTAATTTAAGTTTTAAAATTTTTATTTTAATTGTTGACTATATATAATTAAATTTAAATCAAATTAAAGAAAATTATTTATTTGTTTTATATATTTCTGTTTAATATTGTTTTGCATATTTATTTCAAATTTCAAAAAAATTTATATTATGCAAAAATAAATCAATTGTTGAAATATTCGTTTTTTAAATCTTATAAATACATTTTTAAAATTACTATAGAATTATAATTCTAAACAAATTTTCATCAGATTTTATTTACTTTGATATAAAAATTCATATCTGAAAATTTTAAACAATTTATCATGCATTTGAATATAAATTTGCAAACTTGTAAAATTAAATAAAAATATTCATTGTAGTTGTTCTGTTTGAATATTTTAAATCATTTAAATTATTACTTTTAATTTAAAAAAAAAAAACAGTTAAATACTGGAATGTTAAATACTATTTATAATTTTTACTAAAAAAGAATAATATAAATAGGGATAAGTAACACACTGCTCATGTAGCCTTAAATATGGCCTGTTATAAAATTTCAAAAATAAGAAATTATTAGTTATATATAACCATAAAAATCTTATTAAAAATTTTATATTATTATTAATTCAATCAATGCTTCTAACATTAAAACCTAATTAAAACAGCTTCTCTTTTGGAATTTTTATTCCTTTGTTGCAATAATAAAATATAAACTCTTGGTAAGTAAAAATATATATATACTATTTATAATGTGATCCACAAATATATTTTAATTACCAGTACTTAATTTGGTTTATTTTTCAAAAAGGTTGCTCACCTTTCATATAAACAGTAATATTTAAAAGTTGCGAATTTGTTTTTATCAGAGCATTTAATGCAAATTTCAAAATGTGACTAAAGTTGCATTAATTATTCGGAAATACTATATTTACAGGAATTAAATCCTCCTGAAGGAATTACAATAATTTTAGCAGAAATTTGATTTAATAAAATTTGAAAAAGCATGAGTAATGATTATTTTTTGGAATATTTTCGTGGAAGAAAATCCATTTATATACAGCTGAGAAAATTTTCAATTGAAATCATCGATATTACACTATGACCACGAAGAACTATCCAGTTTAACTTTAAACAGGCAGTGATAAAATACGTACCACAAAACTTCTAACAGGCTATGGATCACATACCACCATAGTCGCTAACGCAATCTAGTGTATCCTTTAGAGGAACTTCTGGAATTTTTCTATAATTTTATTTTCACACTGGCCTTAGTACTAGCTGTTGGACTTTCTGTTACACTTATGCTCAGAGCAGAAAAATAGAAATATAAAAAGTTTCAAAAAGCAATGCTCAATTGAGAGTTCCAAATTCAGTTAGGTACGAAGAGGTTGGAAAACATTTACCAGTTGAATTAGGAAGCAGAAAAATGTGCCGACTTTATTCAACAAAAAAGGACTGTAATTGGTTGCAAAAGCATGTGATGTTCGTTTGTGCATCACACAATATTTTGAATAGTTTCACTGCAATTAAAATATCTTATATATTTTTAAATTTTTTTAAAGTACTGATATCACTAACCAGGCAGTGATACACATAAGTACCACCCATGTAACACTTTATAGCAGTGGTTCTCAACTGCCGTTTCGCGAAATAACTATTAAATAATCAAGTATTAAATATTCAAGTAATCGGAATATTTTAATAATAATAATTTTACGATAAATTGAACAACATGGCAACATGTCGTACTCCTATCCACTCCAACGGTTTTTAGTTTTTATTTGTATCTTGTATTCATGAAATTATATTAGTTGAGTCGTTGCAGCATTTCGTCTGTTGTAAAGGAGTTTTTCAAATTTTAAGTTTTTACGTTTGACCTTCCAATTCTAAAGCTAAGTTTTGATACAATTCCATGTAAATAACTGAGATATTCTATTTCTACATGGTTAACATTCGCTTATAATATTTATATTCCTATTTATACATTAAAATATCTATTGGAACAACACACTTTTGTTAAGTTTCTAGATCACATGGCGACGTCATTTCTTGAAGTCACACCGATGTTAAGATGAAACAGACCATAGTTTGATTTCGAATATTAGTTTATTATTTGTTAGAGACAAATATATATATTTGTATTGTCCATTCTGTAGTTTATTAATCTTTTCTTTCTTTCGACAGTTAAGAAAGATAGTGTTCCGCTATTTTTCTGTTAGTACCGATAGTGTTCCGCCGCTACAGAAAGGTTGAGAACCACTGCTTTATAGAATAGAAATAAAAAAAAATTTTAGAACAAATAACAAATCATTCATTATTTACATAGTACAATTACATTTTTTAGTTTTCCCGTTTTTTCAATGTTGGTCCGTGTAAGAGTTAGATAATATTTTTAAAAAATGCAATGTAAATAAAGCTAGAAACAATGGAATTAATAAAAATCACTTAATCTGAAGAGAGATTATATATCATTAATCTCTTCAAATTAAGTGATTTTAGCAAAAATCCTTATTTAATAAATATTATAATCTGGTTTTAATTAAAAATAGATAAACTATGCATAAAATATAAATATTTTCGTGAAAATAAAAGCAAGCACCGATTCGTTCTGTAATATATACGATATCAAATTAATAAATTTACTGTGACTAAAAAATGTTTCAATGAAAGTATTATGGATGTGGATGTTTTTATCCGTTTAACCGTAAACAGATTAATTGATTGTATTAACATAAGAAAAAGTTATAAAATTGTTCGTTAATACGTTAAGAAATTCACACTTGATATTACATAATTGTAAATTAGATCTTTCTTTGTAAATTCTGGAAGTACAGAATAAATTGAAAATAATTTTAAATGATATATTTTCTATATTAAAATCAGATTAATATACAACGAGATTAAAATAATTTATAAATTCTAAATACAATTCTAGAAGTGCTTGTTTTTGGCTATTTTCTATTAGGTTCAGTGGCAGACGATGATAGGTTTATTCTGTCATCCGAATTTTATTTTAATTAAAATCAATTGAAATATTGATTCATGAAGAAAGTTTTTAAAAGGTAGCTTTTGGTCATTTTACCATTTGCTTCTCTAATTAATTAATGGAATTCGATTTGAATCGAGCTTATAAATTTTTCAAGCAATAGCAAACACAAATGATCTCATAAACGATTTTAATTAAATAATTAAAATGCAAGAATCATCAAAAATCTTACAAGGAAAACTATTTGATTTTGTACTACATGAAATATATTTTGAAACGATTTGATGGTACGTAATGTTTTAATGTTTCTTGCTAAAAGTAATACCATATACTAATATTCTATATTTAAATTGTTTATTAAAATGTCTAGCCATAAATTCGAATTATTGAATATAGTCAGTACCGTATCCTGGATTTCCGAGGTGAAGTAATCCAAAAATAAAAAATAATGATTCAGGGAAGACAAACTTTCTTGAATTATTTATGAATAAATATGTATCTAGGGATTGGTTGCTTAACAAAAAATATGAGGTCATTGCACCTTGTTAAAAACTTTACAAATAGAATTCGATAAGATTTTTAATGAACATCTGATCTACATTCATACTTCTAAATTGAAAGAGTGATTGGTATTATATTACCGAAAATGTTCTTACATAGAGATTATTCACTATATTTAACTTCAAAAGAAATAAAGTAATCAAACATAAATAGTACAATATATGAAAGAAAAAACTATAATTTGATATCCTTCCTTTATCCAATTTATAGGTATGGAGGTGTTCAAGAATCTTACCTAGAATTCTCTACATATTTCTTATTCATTAATGATTTCAAATCCATCTAGTAGTAGTAGTAGTAGTAGTAGTAGTAAATATTACTAACGAATTGAACCGTCAAAAGGCAATAATACTAAAAATCTTTTTTCTTCCCTGTAAACTTTATTTCTCATAGATGAATGTCAATAGGAATATATGAGAAAAGCAAAAGTTTTGAGCTGAAATTTACTTATTTTTCATGCTTTTATGGTTTTTGAATAAACTATATATGAAAAAAGATATACTATATATTTTCATATATAATATATATTTTTTTAAATGAACTACTATTAATAGAATTATTTTCAATCAAATCATAAACCCAAAGCAGTTTAATGTATCTGTGGTCTATTTTTTATATTGAAGCTACATTCTTGACTTTTATTGCAATGAAGCAGCTTTAGTATCAGTTGAGACTTAAAATAGCATAAATAGACAAGCTGGTAAAAATTTACTTTATCTGTTTCGACAGCTATGCACATCACATTGCTATTCTGAAACCTGAGTGTTATTTTTTTTCCACATTATTGCATGGTTATTCACTGTATGACTAGTGCCACAAGCCACATGCAAGCCACAACATAATATACAGACTGTGAGAGATGATGTGTGTAACCTTCATATAGGTAAGATAAATTTTTACCGACAAGGTATTACTGCTTGTGCAAATTCAGAGATAAATTTTTAAAAATCAAAATAATCTTATCTACTATATTAGACTAAATAAATTTTTTGTTCTTAAATATAAAACATCTACTGATATGTTTTAAATACAGTAGTACAAATCTGCATCATCATTTTCAGAATTTGTATTTCTCATCTACTGCAGAATATATAAGCCTCTTTCATTTGTTTTTGTGTGTATCTGTTATGGGCTGTCTATATTCACTATGAACCAGTTATTTAAATCATCTTTCTTTCACATGTATTGTTCACTAAGATGTTTTTCTGTCCATTTCTACATTCAACTGCTTTACGTTACATAACTTAATGCAAGAAAACTATTAGTCAAGCACTTCACAGCAGTGAAACAAACAAACTTCTTTATTAAACCGCAAAGTCAAAAAGGCCCACCACACTAGACAACGAAGTATAGATGAAGAGGATGTCCATGAGAGTGAGTACTTGCCCGTACCATATAGTATTAGTAGGCTAAATGTTATAAAAGAAATTGCGTGAAAAACCAGAAGAAAAATAGCCACGAGGAGAGCACCAACCTTCTTTAACAGCCTGCGCAATGAGAAGGACCTGCACAAACACTACAAAAGGCTGGCATATATAAAATCCCAATTTATTACCCTGCAGAGAATAGAAAAGTAGCCTACATAGGGGTCAAAACTAGAACGTTGGCACAGAGGATAGATGAACACAAAAAAGGATATTAAAGCAGGCAAAGTAACAACAGCTTTAGCTGAGGAAGCATATAGTAAAGACATACAGATAGAATGGGACTAGGCTAAGATAGTTAAACTGATTATGGCAGCATCCCAGGCATTTACCCAGGAAACTATCAAAATAATCACCAGGAAAGAGGACCAAGAGCTTATAAACGATAGACTGGCAGTAGAAATACCAGCTGCTTGGAAATACGTGCTAAGGGAGTCTAAGAAGTACGGATGCATCATATAGTCACCACATATATTGAGACCTGATTAATTTTAATTTATAATTTATGTAGTTTATACCATTTATATTTCTTATTTTAATTCTAACTAATGCATGTTAGTTTGTACCTAGCATTATGTGTATTTTATTTATTTATTTTATCTAGTTTGTTCACATTTGGTTGTAACCATTGTAGCATAACAGTAGTTTAACTTAATCTTAAACTTGAACTTAAAAAATGTGTTCTCTATTCTATGTTCTTTTGGCATTCTATTGTTAGCATGAAGATGGTGGGCAATGCCGCTGAAAACGTTTGCATTTAATAAAGATGTTTGTTTGTTTTACTGCTGTGAAGTGCTTGACTAATAGTTTTCTTGCATTAAGTTTCTCTATCTTACTTTCTACTCTGTAATTTTCTTTACTCATCAGTTATTGTTGTATTTTGTTTTAATGACTTCTCAATAACATTTTTTGTTTCTAACTATTACCATTATGTCTTTATTCTGGTTTGTTATCTTATCTAGATATTGATTTTAAGATCTTACATAGTGTATTTTAGAATGTATCTTGCCATGTTTTTGGATTGTAGGTAATTTTTATTTCATTTACTTTATAAGGATTCGTGTTTTGTAGCCATATATCAGCTATTGAGAGTAAACCTAGCTCAACAGCAGGAAACATTAAAACTTAAAAAAGAAATTACAATATAAATACTGTAAGAGTGCTTTTGGCTTTATTTAGCCCATTTAGAGTTACAGAAAAAAGTTTTTTCTGTAACTCTAAATGGGCTAAATAATGGGCATCACTATTGTGGCTTTACATTCAGTTACAGAAAAAACTTTTTTCTGTAACTGAATGTAAAGCCACAATAGTGATGATAAAAGGCCAGATAATTGAAAGACTATAAATATTTGGGACAAATAATCATAATGCAAGAAAAAGAAATGAGAAAAATTAGCAATTGAGATGGCTTGTATTTGGTGAATATAGCAATTTATTAAAAGATACCCAATAACAATATATCTCAAAAGAAAATTCTTCAATATGCACATTCTGCTGCTATTAATGATATATGGCTTAAAGATCAAAATACTACTGCCAAAAAGTATCAACTATTAAGAATAAATACAGCTCAATGGCAGGAAACATTAAAACTTAAAAAAAAAGATTACATTATAAATACTGTAAGAGTGCTTTCGGGTTTATTAGCCCACTTCAGTTAGTGGGCTAATAAATTTCATTAATAATACTATTATCTACAAATAAGCAATATCTATTTGTTATTGATAAGATGTAATAATGCTATACACTAATGGTCTATTTCCTGGTTTCTTAATCTGCTAATATGGCTCTATAGATACTGAATTGAATTTCTCATAATTTATGAATGTCAGAATATAATGTGTAATACTGATTTATTTTTCTTTCAGTTTATTGACTATATATACCATATATATGATTCATCATCAGATAGCTTTTTGGAATCTACCTTTTTCTCTAGATTCACTCAAATTCTTTTGTGAGAATCTTTGTGTATACTTTCTAAGTTGTTGACAGACTAAAAGGCCTCTCCTCATGTCTTATGAATTGGAAGATGGTACAATAAAATTTTTCAGTGAGGGAAAAAAATGACAGTTGCACAAATACTGTTGTGCAATTTGGATGCTTCAATAACATCAGATTCTCCCATACTGCAAGATTTATCAGTGCACCATTGATATATCAATATATCAAGTATATTAATAGCAGTTATATAACTATGTGTAATACTGATTTATAATAATAATCATATGAATTAATTTTATCTGCTGATATCTGCAAATTAAAAAATTATTATTTTTTTAAATAATTTAACATATTAATTTATTATTCAGGAATAAGTTGCTCAAAAATGTTTGTGATAAAATTTTTTTTTCTGATAAATGCTGTTTATTTTAATTTTATATCAGGAAGTAAAATATGAAATTAAGACTAGCATTTATATAAAAGATGAGAATTTCTATCTAAATGTTAGCCTAAATTTACTTGGTACTTATGCAGAACCAATTTATCATATAAAAAGGATAGCTATGTTCAATAGCATAAATGAGTAATAAAAATTCTTGGTCCTAAATGATAGATATATGAATTTCAGATATGTCAGAGAAATAGCATTTTGGTTATATTCAAAAGAAAAATCAAAATTCCAAAACTTGTTATTTTAATTGTCTTAAAAAATTTTAAATTAAAAAAATGATATTTTTATAAATGGATGAAATGATATTCTTTAATGGTTCTATTTTTTCAAAAATACACTTTTTATTATTAGATTTATTTTAGTTAACTTTAAATTATTTATTTCTTTAAAAAATATTTGAAAAATAAAATATTATTTAACCCAGCATAATGTAGTTGATGATACAGAAACTATGCCACCTATTGCACTATGAAAAAATTTTCAAGGTCATGCAAAAATTTTCAAAAATTCTATACCTTTTCAATTTTCAGATTGAATTCAATTGCAATAAGCATATTTTGCATTGCATTTATGGTTTCAGAAAAAAAATTCAGTGGTTTCTCTGAGAAACCACCTAATCTGATTTGTTTAATGATTATTTTTCCCAAATTTTTTTTTTCGTTATATTTAATATATTTTTTAAATTTGCTGTTTTTGCCTTATAGAGTAATATAATATATTGCTGTTTTTTTAAATATATTTTTATTTTCTCTAATTTTTTTTGAAGTTTTTAACATACCCACTTTTTATATTATCAAGTTTTTAATAAATATTTTATTCATATATAATTATTATGGAAATGAAAAGAAATTATGCAGATTTCTGTTAAATATATAAAGTAATCACAAATTGAATTTTGCTTAAAATTTTATAAAATATAGTTTTATATAATGAGAAAATAACAGTTTGGTTGATTTGATCTAATAATTATTTTACAATATAATTTTAAGGTAAAGCTATATGCCATTTGCATATTCTGCATCATATTAGAAAAAATTAATAAAATATTAAATTTGATAGGAAAGATCATAATTTTTCATTTGTTAACAATTAAATATATTCCTTTATACAAGGTGCCCACGTTTCTATGGACCAGGCATTTTTCTCAAAAACTATCGGGTGTACATGAAAATTGTAAAACATCTGTCCTGTTACAATTTTCCTTCCAAATTACAATCCATCATTAATATTTTTTTTTGCACATCCTCTCGTGCAGCGCGTGCTTCAACTTTGTTTTTTCAAATGGAAGTATATTATTTTTCTAACAGAATCTGATTCTGTCAATTTTTTGTGCAATTTTCGTGGTAAAATTATTTTCCTATGACCGATATTTTCAGAGATATTTGGGAAAACAACATGAGCTGCCACACTTATTAGGAAACCTACAAAACGACATATGGATTCAACAAGATGGATTTCCTGCACATAATTCAAGAACTGTACAAAATTATTTACAAGAAACATATGAGGAAAAATGGATCGGAACGTACACCCCTA
>WUQG02017677.1:0-11563 GCA_011317285.2 Androctonus mauritanicus | reverse complement strand
TCCCACCCCTTGAAAATATTTATCATGGAGTCCGGGCCCGGCCCATCGATCCCCGTCCTCCACAATCCGGCTGACCCCTCCGCAGGGTGGGCAGCCTGTGGAAGGGCTTGTTTTGCCCCGTCACTTAGTATTCTCATTGAATGGAAAGTGGCGTCATCTGTTGACAAAAAAAAACATGTGCTATATGGGCTTGATCCCAAGGCCTCCCAGGCGTTCAGTGCTCCATAGTGAAAAAAAAGATATATATAATAACAAATAACTTAAGTGAGTAAACATGTTAAATTTTAAAATATAATTTAAAAGTAAACTGTATGAATAAAAATAGCATACAAGCAATTAAAATACGAGTATTTTAATTGCTCGTATATTTAATAGTGTATAAGATAACAATAAGTTTATTTGGATTATATAGATATTATTTTTACATTTAGTGTCATCTATGTATTTTGGTATTTCTCTTTCAACGTATGAAGATATTATTAATGATTTCGTTACTAGAAAACCTATTAAAATCTTAGTTATACTCTATAATTATTGTAATATGCAGTTAGTTATAAAATAAATTATATAGTCGTTACAATTGTTTTTCTGAGTTTTGATCTGAAATTATATTCTTATATATTACTTCATTTTAATATATCAATATGCTGAAATATATAAATACATTGTATATCTATAGATACAAGATAATTATAATTAAAAAGAAAAAAATTTTCTTTTTAATTATAGTCTCAGAATTTGTATATATACTATTAAAGAGATGGGAGAAGGTTCCGCGAAAAAAAAGTTCCAAAATCTGCCGATAAGGAAAAGTATAGCGCTGTGAAATACATGGGAAAAACACAAAAAATAAATAACTAACAAGTAAGACAAATCCAACATTGAACAAATCTAAAATGAAATATTTAATTTTAATTTTAGTCCTTTGCAAAAATTGAGAAACAGACTAAATTGTCCTAAAATTTATATTAAAAAGAAAATAAGACATTCAGAGAGTAAAGAAAAATTTGTATAAATCGTTTTTCCCAGCAGCGGATACATTGCAATCTCATTCTTTAAAATTATTGTCAAAAATACGTCTCACTATGCCCAATTCTGATTTAATTATTAATTTATTCTATATTAACGGATACAATGCACATCCTCTTTATGTGAATTTAGGCGCTTAAAAAACATTTGTAAAGGTCTTTATCACTATCTATAGCAGGGATATCCAACCTTTTGGCTTCCTTGGGCCACATTTGAAGAAGAAAAATTGTCTCGAGCCGCACAAAAAATATACTAATTCTAACGACAGTTAAGCAAAAAAGTTAATAAATAATATATAATATATGCAGTTGAACCCGTTGAGTTGAATATACGATACCCACCATGACAAATAAGCAAAAATATCATAGCATAATAATCTTTGATTTGTTTTCGCTCAGAAATTTTTAAAAATCATTGAACAGGTCAATTTATCATTGAAATAAATATTTTAGAAAATGGAAATAGGAAATGGAAATAGGCATTTAATGAAGTTAATAAAGTTTTTATTATTTAAGTACATAAAAATCTGAATGTTTTAAAGAAATTTACGATTTTAAGTTGGGCAGCATGCGGCCAGCGGGTTGGACAGCTCTGATCTAGAATTAGACGAATGATTAAAAACTTTGAAAAGACTGGTTCTTTCTTGTTAAGACTGGAAGAAAGAAGCTTGCCTCATTTCGGATAACAGAAAAAGTTATTCTGCTATCGTGTAGCTACCCATAATGATGCAGCTAGACCAAGCAGCGCACGAAGAACAGCGTGGTAGTTGGATATTCCACATTCTACTCTGAGGAAAATTCTTCCACTTTTATTCTTGCAAAATCAAAATCATCCATTAGTAACAGCTGCAAAAAATGAATTGCGTTTTCTCTAACGGTTTTAGTCAGGACGATGCGTTTCCATGGAACATATTTTTGGGAGATAAAGCCGATTTTTATTTCGACGGAACAGTCAATACTCAAAATGATCAAATATCGGATTCAGAAGACCCACGTTATTCAGTAAATTCCCCTGCACTAACGGAAACTTACTACTAGTATGATTTCGCATTAAATTCCATTTTTAGTCCATAATTTATCGAGTAATTACGACCAATAGATGCAGTAACCTGTTCTGTTACAGCACAAAGTTATTTTCACATGTTATTTTGCTTTGTAATTCCATAACTCCAGAAAAGAGAATATCTGGATGGGATAATTTTCCTTCATATCTCACGACTAGTGACAGCAGTTTTTATGAGATCATTTCACTGAAAAAAGAATAATTAGTCTATGGTATAGCATCACCATCTTACACTGAGGGATTTTTGACTTTTGGGTCACTCAAAGCCAATGTTAGCGCCCTAATCTGGCGGTTAGAGGACAACATAATGAAGCATGTGTGGAACATTTCTCCAGAGATGTTGCATTCTCTAGTCAGTGTCGGATTCAGTTAGTGGGGGCCCAATTGGATATTTCTCGCGGGGCCTCTCAAAATATAGCATATATGTATAAATAAAATAAGTAACGCTTATAAATAAATACCCATTTTTGTCGGCCGTATTGGTCAGGTAGAAACGCTTTGGCTTTCCATTCTGGAGAAGCCGGATTCGAATCTCGGGTCCCACCCTTTGAAAATATTTATCATGAGGTCTGGGTCATGATCCGTCGATTCCCATCGTCCACAATCCGGTTGACCTTTCCACAGTGATGGACAGTCTGTGGAAGGGCTTATTTCGCCGCGTCAATTAGTATTTTTACAGAATGGAAACTGCATCATCTGTTGACCAAAAAAAAAAAAACAAAAACATACTTTTTTTTAATTAAACCCTTTGACTGCTAAGGACGCATAAATGCGGCTATTCATAGCTATCGGTGTGGACTATGGACGCATATATGCATTAGCAATTATTTCTATTCAAACACAGAAGAATCAATGTTATCATGTGTTTGAGATAGTTAATATATTTTGCTTATTAATACCGATAAATAAAAACTTACTTGTATCCACTTTCATTTGACAGAATGTTACTTCTTTCAACGAATGACGAATGTGATTACAGTAACATTGCAAAATATTACAATTATAATATATAGGTAATGTGAAAAATTTTCATCATTTTGAGCAAATTAAATCAACATATGAAAGTACATAAAGAAGTTCAATTAGTATTTACTTATGCAAATTAAAAGGAATTTAAAAAAAAGATAACACAGTGCATATCCTTTTCTGTGACAGCGCAAGTGCTCAGAAGGAAATTCGCAGTTGATACTGAGACAGTATGTATAATATGCGCGGTGAGAGTTGACAGAAGTGCCAATGTAGCTGCAATTAATCCACTCTTGTAGCGCATAGTATAGATAACTAATAATACAAACCTGTATCAAAAATATTGTGATAGGGCTTAATGTAAAAAAGTAATTGAATAAATAGACATTTCCGGCTATTGTAATCTTCTGTAACTTCCTTTATTTACATATCGTATCACTTATACATTCCACGAATATTGAAAAAATGAAATATATTTTAATATTTTTTCTGAATACAATTTTTAATTACATAAATTTGACAAACACGGGCCTCTCAAGCGCGGGGCCCGACTGGCTGCAATCGGCCTAATCAGCTTATATCCGGCACTGTCTGTAGTTGAGTACAATATGTATCGAATGCAATTTCTGGTCCAAAACAGCGGAACGTCAAAATTCAACTTCCATGTCAGTGACATTTTCGAATATCAATAACAAACGATGAATGGGTTTGATATACTCGATATACTCAAATTGTGTATTGATATATGTATTGTGAAAACATTTCGTTATGGCAGTGATTTGGCAATGCCAAAGAAATTAAAATTTTATTTTAGATTTTTATTTATTTATTTTTTGTTTTTTCCATATATTTTCTTTGGCCAGCACCATATTTTCCCCTATAAGCAGATTTTGAAACTAATTTTTTTCCAAACATTCGGGATTTTTTCTCATCTTTTGAATAGTGTATGCACAAATTTTTATGCCACTTCGCTTATTAGTTAGAGCTACAAAGAGCTCTGAATGGGGAAACTTTAATTATAACTAGCTTGTATATAATAATATATTCTCCGCAAAATTTCTCGACATGTATCCGATGTTAGAAGCCTGATTATTTTACTTCACTAAGTTATTTGTTAAAATCATTTTTTCTTCGTTACCCAAAATCATTCAATAATGTGAAGTTTAATTTAAAATTTCGAAGTTTATTTCATTTTTAATCTTTCGTTTAAACTTAAATCTTTAAAATAACACATTGTATTGCCTTATTCTTATATTTTCGTTCTTGCTATAATTAATCACTTTTATAAGTGTGCCTATTTGATTCTCATTTATCGATATGCAAATCGATGCGAATACATATTTCATTTCAAATTTTTAATTATTCAAAATCTGTCACAGAACATCACAAATTTCACAGACAATGTATTTATATAATTATGATTTTTTGCCTATGATTTCTTCCATCTTTTATAAGTAGGGTCCCAAAAAAAGCTTAGCCCAGGGCCTCAAAAATCATAAGTTCAGCATTGGATAGAGCTTTGAACTAAAAACAAAAACAACATTGCTTTATAAGAATTTTTCCAAATCATGTGATCATACTACTACTATTACACACTTCTATCATCTTTCAATATTGTTACAATGCATGCAAGATAACAATAAATCTCATGTAAATTAATAAAAAGAGGCTGCCTTAAATAAGGCTCTTTTATTTTGGCATATCAAATTGAGTATAATTAATTCTTTAAAAAATTTTTTTTAAATTAAAAATTATTTAATTGGAAAAACTTTACCTATAATTTTACTGATTAAAATTTTCATGAAACCTCATTTATAGCTTTTTCAAATTTATTAATTATTAAAAATGGTTGAAGTGGAAAAAATTTAAATTTATAATTTCTAAAATATGTCATTAAATTTATATTTGATTAGAATTTTTTTATTATATAATTAGTGCTGTAAAGTTGAAAATATGATTTAAATAAGCTATACATTCAGCATAAGTCAGGAGATACAATATAACTATTGTAATATGATGCATAAACATTTTATATAATATATTAGTTGTTACAACATGAAATAATAATTTGATAAAGTTATTTTTTATGATGATATTATTGTTTTAATAATTGTCCTAATCACATTTGTAATACTATTGTGTAAATTTGTATTAATGCATTATATAACTAAATTATATAATTATTTTTTAAAATCATTTTTAAATTACAAAAATGATTTAAAAATAATTATATTAAAATTAAAAGTTTTTATAAAAGCTGGATCTGTATGAGTCAAGACTTTCTGTGATATAAATATTTATATAAAAACAGATTAAAAAAATATGAATTTCTTTATTCAATCATACTAATCTTGATTTTTATTTCCTTCAAAATTAAATGAAATCTTAAATTATATTTACTTAAATAATATTCATAAAATTCTTTATCATTATGAAAATAACAGATAATAAATTTACTGATATTATTTAAAATATTTGAAATTTATATAATATTGTAGTCATATTTATAAATATAAATCATATCATTATAATCCTAAAACAAAAGTTATAGAAGAGCATAATCATTATAAACCACTTTATTTACAACTTTTATATGAAGATACATACAAATACATCATCAGCCAGAAATATACAACTATTTAGAAACACTACAAGTTTCCATTAATAACACCCTGTTCTGGTTTCCATTCATAACATTTATCCAGGTGCATCAGATCACATAAGAAGATAAAACAAATAACTAAAACTTTACTTGTTGCAAGAAATTATCATCCTGCAGTGTTTTAAACACTCAGTTATTATTTTTTTACACTTTTTACATGTACACTTGCAGTGTACTTTTAAGTACACAAAATCACAACTATATATGTACATCTTTCTTTTAACTACTCAGAAGCAGGCCAAGTCTGCTTACAGGCACTCTGTTAACTTACACTGATTACAGTACTTTTAAAAATTGTACTCAGCACCTAATTAATCATTCCTTTCCTTTCATATCAAGTTAAATTTAACAAATTCACATTACAAGATAATAAAACTTTTTAAAAACATTTCATATTTAAGAATGGCATTTATGTTTTTAATAAGCATATTTAAGAAATCATTTTCATCTCATAACAATTTATCAAAGAAAATGGCAATTTTTTAATCATTTACACAATTCCACATTTAGTAGATGGATGAGATGAAATACCTATCTATTTTAAAAATCTATATTGCAAATTCACTACTATGAGGCACTGGGATCAGCTTAAGCAAATTTTGAGAAAATGATCCCTGTGCAAATACTACACTATTGGCATAAAATAAGAGGAACCCATTTTTCTATTAATAAAATTTATAAATTTTGAATTATTTATTCAGCCATTATTACAGAATGGCAATTGAAAAATAGAATAATACATCTTATTGAAAATATTTACATTATTATTTTGATGATGATGAATTAAAATTAAAAGAACAGAATTACTAATTTAATATGTAACATAGTTTTTTAATAATTATTCTTTTCATATAATTTAATATTTTACCACAAAATATGAGTTTAATTCATTAAATAATTTAAAATGATAATTTTCTTTATTATAGATAAAAAATATGCAGAAATATCTTTAAAATATTTTATATTAGATATATTTGATCTGAGCATTTTCAGCATTATATTATCTTTCATGTACTGTATACACTAAAACTAAATTTCAAATTATTTTATATATTAAAAAATATTTAAAAATAAATTATTTTATTCTTGAATTACTTTAAAAAGAATTTGTACTTTCTATAAATATTGTATAAATGTTTGAAAATAATGTTTAATTGTACAGAGTATTAAAAAATTATACATAATAATTTATTTAAATTTTATTAAGAACTAGGAATTTAAACAATAATTATTTTAACACAATTTATTTAATGAAATATAAGATTTAGTATTTCTCCTTATATATCCATCATGCATAGTGACTGTTTCTTTAAATCTTTAATGATAATCATTTATCAACATATTTGTCATTAGAGGCTTAAAGAAAAACTTAGTAGCAATTCAATAGCATTCCATTTTAAACATACTTCAAAATAAATATACATTTCTAATATAATTTGAAATTATAGTAAAGTTCAAATTATATTAGAAATTTCCATTCTTCTAATATTCAAATATTATTTTAAATAATTCATGTTTATTAATTCACTTCCAAATCTTGGATTTTATTGTTAATTTAATTTCAATTTTACTCGAAAATTTTATACCTATGTACCCTGTATTTAAATTATTTGAGACTAAATTCATTAAAAAATTAATATAAAAGCCAGTCGTAACTCAATCAATTTACAAAGTTTATATTATATTATATTAATAAATATTTTAATGAAGTAAAATATTAAATTTTGTCCACCATCGTATTTTTTGTTATTTTTAAATTCATTTCTGATTCATCAATTTATCAAGTTTTTTATACTGAAATTGTATCTATATTTATAAATATACATCATTATTATGATGATAATGAAAATTACTCTAAAAGTTCTTACAATAATTTTATAGGAAAGAAAAAGAACAGAACATTTAAGAATAGTTAAATATAGAAAAAAGCTATAGTATCTTATTTTAAGTATTAAGAAATAAAAATAATAATATCAATTATCTATATGCTAAGGGTGATAAAAATATCAAAAATATTTTATAAAAATTTTATTTTCTAAGCTGAAAGAAAAAAAATGAATTCAATTATAATTAAATCTGTAGAGAATTATTCACATAATAAAGTAAAATAACATGTATTAATGATGAATAAATTAATATAAAACTGAATTTGTTAAAATATCGTAATATTTTAATCACTAAATAAATAACAATCATTTTAATATATATTTGATAGTAAAATTCTCCAACTATTAGTTTTATTCACAAACAATATTTCTTCTATAAAATTATTGAGAGATTATCTAATCACAAATAAAATTATTATTAATCAAAACTGAATTAATTTATATTAAAAAATAATATATCAAATTATATATTAGAAACTTCTGCTAATTTAATAATAAAATTCAAATTTTTTTAATTAAAAAAATTATTTTTGGATGTTGAAGTTTCATTACCAAACAAAAAGGTATACACAAATAAAACGATGCTAATAAACTAAACTATATGGTGAATAGAAAACAAGTTCAGAAGTAAAGAAATCATTCAAACAAATTTGAATTAAGATATCATTTATATTTTTTATGGAAATTTTGATACAGTTCTCAGAAATAAATGATGCCAAGAATTAAGCATTTATAAAAATTTTTAGTAGTGGAAATGAAAATATTTGATTTATTAACACATAATAACTTATTTAAATAATTTACTGTAACTGTGCAAATCTGCCAATGAGAAAGTAGAACCAGAGTTACTCTAATCATGAGAAAAGAATCAAATAAGAATCCTCAACTCCTGACGATATCTCAGCAATAAGAATGTGAATCAGGGCTAGCTTAAGATCATAAATTCTAAGTACTATGCATATATAGATAAGATAGTTCTGGATGCAGTTTAGCATTAATCGAAACTCTAAACAACTTGAAAATTTGTATTTTTGTTAAAAGTATTATTTGTTTATCAATAATAAAACTTAGAATTACATAAAAAATATATGATATCAAAACTTCAATTTTTTTATTTAAATTTATTTATTAGAATTAAATAACTTCATCTGATATTTGAAAACAAATGAATAGGGAAATATAATCTTTAAAAAATTATTTCACTGAATTTTAATAATTATTTTTATCTAAAATGATAAACAAATAAACAACAAAATTAAAAAATAATAGTAAATTTCATTTATTTTAAATAATTATAAATGAACAAAGAGACTTTTAGAGTAATTTTGCACATCAAAAAATACAATAATTATACACTTATTTTCAAGTCTAAAATTTTTCAATAAAAACAATAGATATTTATTTTTTTATTTTGTTTTGGTGATAAGATTTACCATTATTATTTAATAAAAGGTGCATGTGCTATAGTAATATAACTACATCATTAATACAAAGAAGAAATGAGTAACTGCTTAAATATTGATATAGTATATTTGCTTATTAGAAACAAAAAAAAAATTCACTTGACAAACAGTTAACTGTAATTTATTCAGTAAAAATATTCAATAATTATTCTGAATGTATTTAAGCTTTAAATGATATTAGAATAATTTAAATATGTTTTGAGTAAATAAAGATTTTTTGAAACCAACAATACATCATTATTTTAATATGAAACATTATTTCCAATTACATAGAATTTAAATGAAAACGAATTTGACAAAAATAAATTATTCTAAATATACATAGTAAAGATATTTCTGTAATTTTATAAAATAATTGGATTAATTTCATTATTTCAAAATAAAAGTTGTCTACATTAATGCTGTAAATTAATTTACATTTTAACACTATTTTCATTATTCTAAAGTATTAGTTAAGAGAATAATTAATTATTTTTAGAAATATTTTTATGAATTTCTGAATAATCTTTGTACTTTTTCAATGATTTAATAGATATTGTATAAGCCAAAAGTTATATTTTCACCTTAACTATTCTCGTTTTTATTACATTCCAAATTATATAAAAAAAATAAACAATAAACATATTCAATTCAAAATAAACAATCCTTCATTAAGTTAAATACCAATTATAAAACAATAATAAAATGATTTTTACAAAAGTATAAATATTAAATAACATATTCTGATTAATAAACTTTATATAAATATTTGGTTTATGTGACTAGTCTCAATTTTTTGAGATTTTCTTAAATATAGAGTAAATGATAACGAATAAATTAATTTTCCAAACTACTACATATTTATATTATCCTTTTTTTATAATAATTAGTTAATAAAAAACTTTTAATAAAATATTGTTTGGAATTTGTTTATTAAAACATTATTTATATTTCTTTCAAATCACAGAATATTTTGTACATTAAAAAATTGTTATTTGTTTTACATATTACAGGTACAATAGGATAATATTTATGAATAGAATAAAATTAAAATTTTTTACTAATTTTGAAAAATATATAATCAACAGTAATTCAAACCAAAACATACATAACATTGAATAAGTGGAATGTTGTAAGATTACATGGAACTATTTACCATGAGCATAAAAATTTTCAGTTAGAATATCAGGTCATAGTGGTCTTGGAGCATGAAGGCCAAAAACCTTACGATCAATTGCAGGATCATGATTGGTCCCAGGAGGTCCCCAATCATGCAAACCTCCATTATAGGATACACGATGTGTCAAACGATGAGCTATAGAAAAACCACCACTACCTTCCAATTGGGTAAGAACAATAATCACTTGCCTGAAAAATAAAATAAATAAATATATATGTATGTATGTATGTATGTATATATGTATGTATGTATGTATGTATGTATGTATGTATGAGCAAAAATTTTAAATGTCAATTAAAGAAAAAAATTTTTCTTAAATAATGAATAGATAATTTCTTAAATGCAGAAATATTTCATTTTTTGAAACATTTTCATATTATATCACAGCCATTATCAGCACATCTATAATTAAGGATATATATTCAATATAAAAATCCTATTCTTAACACATAATATCATATATTAAGGATAAAATTTTTAAATGGAATATGTATCTATAATTTTCAGTGCGCTGATAATGGCTGTGATACAAGCCAAAAAGTTTCAAAAAATAAAATATTTCTGCATTAAAGATCTATTTATTATTTAATATAAAAGCAGATGATGATAACATAAAAATCATTTATCTTGTATCAAATTCTGATACTAAAACTGTGTTATATCAATTTGAAATATATCTTTGGATATTGAATATTTGAAATATTAATGTATTTATTATTCATCATTAACTTAATAAAATTTATATTCAAAATTTGTACTACATTTTGATATTATTATTATAATCATTAAATCATTGAATATGTTTTCTATTATGAATTATATGATAGACACACACAAATTTCCATCAATTTATGAAAATAATGGGATTCTTGAGAATTGTTTGTTATGTTAAAATTTGTAAAATGAAAACTCATTTCCCATTACTTCTAATATTAAAACTTTTGATTGATTCTTGGATACCAGAAAAATCACTTATTTTACTTACTGATGCTAAAATATTTCGAAACATTAAAATAAATACAACAATGCATATAATAATACAATAGTTTATAATAGTTATTATCTATTGAACCTAACATGGTAATAATATATCAATTACTATAACTTCATTTATTATTTAAAAATTATAAAATTTTCTTAAAATACTGGACTTAAATTTATCCTTAAAAACTGTTGATTCTAATAGAATTTAAGAAATAAAAAAAAATAGAGATATAAAATAATTCACCTATTTAAAGGCTTATATATATATAAGGGGGACCAGAAAGTAATGTCATTTTTTTACATTAAATTCAAACAAATAAATTTTTAACAAGTTTTTATTTTTAATCAATGA
>WUQG02017666.1:274-11563 GCA_011317285.2 Androctonus mauritanicus | reverse complement strand
TACGGATTTCACCAGAGGGACATCCTCCAAACTTGATACGCTGCTGCTGTCCGTTATGTCCGTCATTCTCACAGCATCGTAAACGTCTTCAAATTTCAAATTCTGAGGAAGGGCCTCCTCCTTCACGAAGCAATCCGAATCCGCTCCCCGCTTCGTTATCAAATCTTTTTTTCCTTCAACTCCGTAATATTTCGTGATTTTGGAGTCGTTGATCCCGTATGACATTTGCAAGTATTTTTTCAAAGGGGTCAAAAGGTACAGGCCGTAATACCGCCGGACGAAATCTTCTTTTTCCGGTTCCTCAGGTACGGAAACTACGGATTTAACGTGATCGATCTGACGGAGCAAATACAAAATTTCGTCCTGATACTTGTAAGTGAAAAAAGCGAGGTGATCGACCAAATACAATTTTTCGGTTGCGGTCGTGGAGGACTCCGGTTTTAATTCGTTCAAAATCGATTCGGTTAATCGCCTCCGTTTGGTTTCGTCTTCCCTGTGAAGAACGTACAATAAATTACAACGTGATTCCAATCTCCCGTTTTGCTCCCGGTAGCCGCGGGCGTGTTCCCGCCCGGAGACTTTCAAAAGTAATTTCTGAGACATGATCATCCCCTTTTGAGGAGACCGGGAAAAATCCCAACGTTTGCTCGTGTGCTTTAAGAGATCCGCCCCGATTTTATTTATTGCTGGGATCGGATCCGCGGACATGGTGACCACGTAGGGGACGAATTTCGAATCTATGGACAAACCGGATTTCAATATGTAACTCACGAGCAAACAGGACGTGTGTCGGATTTCGAAATTCGGAGCCAGGACGCACTCCAGGATGTCGTCCGAGTATTTTTGGATGACTTCCGAAATTATTTCACTGTCCCCGGCGTTGGCGTTCTTCAAACACGATAAAATGTTGTGGAGAACCGCTTGGGTGAGGACGTATTTTTTTTTGCATTTTAAATATTAGGTAAGGGCTAATAGACAAGTTTTAGGTTCATGAAAACTTTGAGGCATTTCAGTCGTTAGATCATGGTAAAGTTTCAAACCTGTGATGGAAAATTTTACCTCCACTGCTACTGAAACAACATGTTTTTCTCAACAATTACGTACCATTTAAGAATTTTGAAACTATCCCCTCTGTCTAACAATCGCTCAGTCAAGGAAGAAAAGAGAAAAGAAATGTTAACCAAAAATGTCAAAAAGTATCTCATGTTATCCTATCGCTAGAAGTGTTTTTGTGGCAAATCCGCCACCCAAGTAAACTGACTCCTCCTGCCTCTGCAGAGTGGGTAAAAACATGGGACCTTTTTCAGTCCCCCCAAAAAACTGTGCATCACAGTGTCCACCTTCAAGCGGCACGGCCTTAGAATATGAAGGATCTCCAATCCACTCCTGCAGCTGCAGGTGAGTCATTCTCCTCTAAGTTGTCTTCAGCAGAAAAGTAAACATCATCATCATCCAAGGTCAAAAGACAGCCAATAACTCCTGCTTCCGCAGAACGGGTAAAACCTGGGACGCCTTTAAGTCCCGAAAAAAACTGTGCATCACAGTGTCCACCTTCAAGCGGCACGGCCTTAGAATATGAAGGATCAAACCGTTCCTGCGGTTGCAGACAAGCTATCTCCTCCCCTTTCTGATGAGCTTTTACTGCTTTTAGAAAAAAAAAAATCATGCTCTATAATATCAGTCAAAAAGGCATAGTCAGTAAAGCACTCGAAAATCAATTGAAAAGTCACTTTTAAGAATAATATATTATTCTTAAAATGTCCTCTCTTACGCTAAGACATGAAGAGGGTGGTATGTTTGCGCAAACAAGCACCCACTTCTCCGTCTCTGGTCCAAGAGAGGTTGGTATTATTTTCATTTGATATCATCATTAAACGGACGTTGAAAGACAGAGGGTTAAAATATAATTCAATTTTTGTAGTATACCGCCAATACAAGCTAACTAATTGTTGGGTAAAATTTTCCATGTCGCAAATGTAGAGTTTTTGATTTCCTACCACTTTATAACGTTCTTGAAAATTAATATGAATACAAATTGCCATTAAATATTTTGAATAATTAAATTGGATGCAAATCATATGATTAACCAGAGACTGACGGCTTATGTAATTTTGTTGAAAGAATTTTCGGAAAAAAAGTTTGACTGTGACTTAAATTTGATTTAAGATTTGGTATCTGTACTGTGAAAAGAAGAGTCAAAACAACACTTACTGTTAGTTGACTATTTTTCGAGTTAAAACGCGGGTTTATGAAAAAGAGATTCTCACCCACAGCGAAGTGTGAAACTGGTGGTATGTCTGGCCAGTCAATCACCCTTTGCACACCTCTGGAGAAGAATAACCTTCCTCAAAGCAAAAAAAATTGATGTTTGGTTGATTGAAAGCAAATCTTTTACTAAACATTGCAAGTTAATACTCAATATTATCACGTAACTTTATGAGCGCGGCATAATTGATCAAACTTTTGAAAATGTTTGAAATTGATGATTTTTTGAATGGTCATAAGAACGTAGAATACTTATTAAAAATGGACGAGATTCTTTGATAAATAACATTTATACACGCACGACTATTGTCACGTCAGCCTTTTAAAACTATGAATTGAGGACGAAATTCGTTATTTAGCCAAAAGTATCGTAACTGAAGATGAAGTTTTGTTTTCACGAATGCTTCCGAGCCTTCGTAGTTGTTGCGTATGTAATAGTTTCATAAAACATCATATAAGTTCTCTTATTCTAAGATACATTTCAATTTACAACAACATCTTACTAACAATTTTCTTTGAGGTGTTTCCAACAAATATTAGAAAAAAAAAATGAATCTAAGTTCAAATGAAAATAAGGATATACATATCAGGGTTCAATGTAAATGGATTTAAATTTGAAGCAATCTCTATTTCAACACAGTTTATGTTATCAAAAGAAATTATCTAGCAGTATATTTAAATTTTCAAGTGCATTCATGAAAAATTAACTGAAATTGAGTCAAATATGATATATAATTTGAAAATAAATGTGAACGTGAAATATATTTGTATAGGAATTTAAATGAAATTTGATAAGATAAATAATTAAACTGTGCCCAAATGCCACCTCTAAGAATAACAATTTTTCACAGCCTAACGTAATATTTTTAATTCTTAATATTAACACTGTCCTGAAAACGAATGCATGCACGTTCTCATGAAGTACTGAAATATCTTTCTAAGCTTTAACTACGCAGGGTGCTTGTTAAATGGAATAAATTTCAAAAGTAATATATTTGGTTTAGAATTCTCTCATGTTATTCAATAAAACAGATTTCTCATAGACTTATCTTCTAAATTTCAACATCGGTGTTTCAATTTTACTTAGGGTTTGAATGCACAACGTTTTGTTAAATGTTTCTCCACTGACTATTTGAGTTTCGGCAAAAAGGTTTCAAAAAAAACTTCTACAGTATCAAGATTAGACAATGTTATTATTTCAAAATTAACACTATTTTAAATCTATAAATTTTGGCGTGAATTTTTGTCCTTAAGATATTGGAATAGTGGGTGAGGATCGTTATTGGAAATTTGTTTACTTCAGTTATAAATTCGTAAAAGCAATTTATATTTTAAATTGAGTCCGATTGATTAAGATTATGATTCAGGAAAAAAAGTAATTGTTAATAATTGTTTCTTGCAAAGCAATTCAAAAAAAAAAAAAAAAAATTTTTCATTGAGGTACATTTTATTTATAATGAAATAACTAATTGAAATTTGATGTGAAGATTCTGAATTCAAGACGTCATATCAAGGAATTACGTTAACTTTGTTCCAATATCTTTCGCTTGTTAAGTTTAGACGAGAATAACTTTGTGAAAATGTTTAAAAGATTGATTTGCAAGTCGTTCCAAAATGGAATACAAGTATTTTTCTCTTGAAATGTGGTGTACACATTGAAATTTTGGAATGCTTTAAAATGTTTGAAATGTTCCGGAGTATTCCTCAATAGTCTGAGAAATATTGGAATTCAAGAAATATTGTGAAAGTTGAAATGTGTAAAATGTTGGAAAATGCAATTAAAATATGAGAAGTACTTGAAATACATGAAATTTTATGAAAATAAAAGGAATTTCCAGAAATATTGAAAAATACGTTAGAATATTAAAATATTTTACCATTGTCTCAGATATATTTAAATACATAAAATGGTCAAGTCCTAAATTTTTTTTGAAATATAATGAAATAATTCAAAACATCTTGAAGTAAATTGGAATAGTTGAAACTTCACTTAAAACATTCTGAAATATAATGAAATAGTTTGAATGAGGATTTTTCTTGAATAATGCCTATACGCTTGATTGAAGAGCGGAAAAACAAAAAGCACTTGTAAAAACTTTTTAAGGTAAAGAGGAAAAAATATTAACATAAGAGGAAAAAATATTAACATATGAAAATCGAACTGATTAAATTTCAATAAACTGGAATGTCCCAATAATTCTTGAAATCTGTGGAATCGTCTAAAATAGTTAACTCTTTTTGGGAGAATTTCAAAGTTCCTGAAATAAGTTTGAAATACTCGTAATATTTCGAAAATGAAAAAAATGAAATAGGTGTATACTGAATTTTAGAGTAAAAAGCTTGATCTGACGAATTTCAAAAGAAATTGTTTCAAGATAAAAATAAGTAACGGGTCTTGCGCGCGCAATCAAAACAGAAGCACGCCTTATTAATTATTCTAATAAAATTGATTGTTTTAAACATATTGTTGCAAAATTATTTAATTGAATATATTGATTCTTGTTTAAAAAAAATGGAAGTAGACGAAGTAAATAATAAAGATCCGAATTTGCCAGCCACAATTGGTGATATTTCGACATTGCTAAAAGCAATGGAAACTAACCTATTAAATGAGATTGGTAAATCGAATTCTCAGATTGAAACAATGAAATCACAGCAAAATAAACTGGTTGAAATGAATCAAATTCTCACAAAAAAAGTAGAATACTTGGAGAAAAGAGACAAGTGCAGAAATATGATAGTTAGAGGAATACCTGATGTACCGGAAATCAACAAGAATGAAAAGCAGAATTTGCTGGAGCTACTCAAGAAGGCCGGTTGTGATATTGCTGAAAAGAATATAGTTTATGCAGGAAGGCTGCGTACCAAGAAGCAGGGTCCAAGACTTGTTAAAGTGGAGTTCAACTCTGTGCAGGATAAGAGGGATGTTGCTTCTTGTCGAGAGGAGCTGGGTAAACTTGGTGTCTCGTTCTCAAATGACTATTCTTTTGAGGAGCGTCAATGGTACCACCGAAGTAAGGAACTCAAAGAGAAATTTACAAAGCATCTTGGTGTTACGGTGAAGATCATTGGCAAAAAACTAATGATGCATAATTCAGCCTTTGACTATGAGGATGCTCTCAGTTACTACAATAACAGTATGAAAGGTGATAAACATGTGTCCCCCGAGTTGAATGAAAACCGCAAAAGGAAAATAAAGGATTTGTTACAAAAGCCTAAGTTAAAGGCTGTGAGCCGTGGGAGTGCAAGCTTCTTTGGGATTGGAAATAGCCAGGAGGATTTTCATTTGAGCAGACAGCAGATGGAAACTGGTGATGGGGCCTCTTCGCAGGTTGGGGAAGGCTCCGTTACCCATGAAAAAACTCAGTAGCAGGTAGTACGTCTTATTTTCTGGAATATCCATGGCTTTGGAAATTACAATAGTATTAATAGTTTAATTGGTGATTTGGATGTGATTTGTTTGGCAGAAACATGGTTAACCAGAACTTTAAATTATTTACATAAAGACAGAAAAAGTTTTCATTTAGTGCAAAAGAAGGCCTGTAAAGGGCCTGGCAGAGGTAGGCCTAGTGGTGGTTTGGTTCTGGCTTTCAATAAAAATTTTTTCAACTGTTTAAATTCCCTTGTTAAAGAAAATCTTGTTGCTGCCATTTTAAAAAAGGGAAATGAAGTTTTTGCTGTGATTGCTTGTTATGTAAGGAAAAATGAAAGTCTAAATTTGTTTTTTGCTGAGCTCGATGAAGCATTTAGCTTTATAGAAGCATTAAATAAGAAAGCTCCGATCTTCTTACTGGGAGATTTTAATGCAAGAATTGGGCAGCTGAATTCCTTCAACATCTCTATGTGTAATAACAATTGTAATGGAGTAAGAATCTCCGAGGATTGCAAAACTGATAAAAGAGGAGAAATGTTTTGTCAAGAAATTGAAGATAGAGGTTTTCTAATTCTAAATGGTAGAGTTGAAGGAGATATCCCTGGTAGTTTTACATATGTTGACAAGAAAGGCTGCTCAACTATAGATCTCTGTTGCTGTAGGATGGATGATATAATGTTTGTGGACAGGTTGAAAACCCTGGAAATTGTTAGTGCATCTGATCATGATGCTATCTCTCTTGGAATTCAATTTTCCGATCAAGTGCAGGATGAAGGAAGTAAAATCAAAAAGCTGAAATGGAGAGAAGAAAGAAAGAATGACTACATAAAAACAATGAGTTCTGCAAAATTTCCTAGTGTGGATGATAACGAAATTGATGTAATTAATGAAGCTTTGCAAAACGAGATTCTTTCTGCGGCAACTAAATCTGGAATGTACAGGATACCTAAAAATAGTGGTGAAAGCAAGGATTGGTTTGACAAGGAATGCAGAGATGAAAAAGGAAAAGTAAGAAGACTGTGGAGAAAATGGAAAAAAAATGTGGACAATTTGGCGGTAAAGACTGAATTTCTAAATTGTAAAAATGAATATAAAAAATTAATAAAGGTTAAAAAAGAAGAGAAAAAGTATGATAGGATTGAAAAATTAAAAAATGCACGAAACGGTAGAGCCTTTTGGAATGCATTGTTTTATGTTAAAAAAAAGAAAAAAAATCATGTAAATAGCATCAACCTAACTGAATGGCAAGATTATCTTAAAAACTCGTTTGGTGAAAAAGTAAAAAGTCAGAAGGATAACATTGAAAATGTAGATGTTGATTTAGATAAAGAAATCACTATAGATGAGATAAGTTGTTGTTTAAGTAATATTAAGTTAAATAAAGCTGCGGGTTATAACGAAATCAGCAATGAATTCCTAAAGGTTTTGCCGGGAAATTGTTTAGAATTCCTTAAAGAATTTTTTAACAAAATATATAATGAGCAAATCACCCCAAGTGAATGGTCAAAAATTTTAGTTACAATGATTTTTAAGAAGGGGGATTGTACCAAAACTGAAAACTACAGACCAATAGCGTTGGTTAACTGTCTTACAAAGGTCTTTACAGCAATTCTCAAAAACAGGCTTGAAAAATGGCTTGATGATAGGGGTGTATTGGCAGAAGAGCAAGCCGGTTTCAGGAGGAAGAGGGGCTGCAGAGATAATATTTTTATCTTAGATGCTATAATCAAGGATGCACTTGAAAAAAAAGAAGGCAAATTATTTGCGTTTTTTATTGATTTTGTAGCCGCTTTTCCTTCGTTGAATCACGAGCTTTTGTGGAAGAAAATGAAACATCTAAAGATCTCTGATAAGTTTATTAACCTCTGTAAGCATTTTTATAATTATGCCATGATGGCTATAAGATCAAATGAAGGTGTAACCGACTTTGTAGAAATTACTAAAGGTGTGCTGCAAGGAGAGACGCTGAGTGCCAGCCTATTTCTAATATTTATTAACGATCTTGTAAATTACTTAGTAATGTTTGATCTAAGGGGGATTAAAATTGATAAAGTAACTGATCTTATTTCATTGGGATATGCAGATGATTTTGTTGTTTTTGCTACTGATAAAGTTGATCTTCAAAGAAAGATTAATATTCTAGAGCAGTATTGTTTTATGAATTGTTTAGAAATAAATATCAAAAAGTCGAAAATTATGCTGTTTCATAAAGGCAATTGTAAAAAGTACAAGTTCTATTTCAATAACAGGGAGCTTGAAGTAGTTAAGAAGTTTAATTATCTGGGAGTTGAGTTTTCAAGTTCGGGTATCTTCAATTCACATTTTGAAAGAATAAAAGCAGTCTCAAGGATAGCAACTTCGTCTGCGATATCTGTAATAAGAAGTAACAAAGTCAGTAATTGGGATGCTATACAGAGCATATATAATTCGTTAATGATTAGTAATCTTATATACTGTTCAGAGATCTGGGCTTTGGATTACCTTAAACAATTTGACGCAATACAAGCAAATTTTTTCAAAATGTTGTTTTGGTTACCTAAATCTTGCCCTCTGTATGCTGTTAGAATTGAGTTTAGATTAAGGCATTCTTCTGCAATTATTCTTAGGAAAATATTAAATTGGCTAATCACCGTTGAAAATATGAATAATGATAGGCTGCCAAAGAAATGTTTGCTAAAAATGAAAGGTGCGAATCATAAACCTGGTAAAAATGCCTGTTGGTTGAAGAAAATTTTCAACCTGTTTGATAAGCATAATATTGAGCATAATGGAAGTATAGACTTCATTATCGGTAACAAGGAAAAAATTCTGGAAGACTATGAAGACAGTCTGATGAGGGAGGATTGGAGATTGTTTTTGGAAAATAGAAATTTGGTTGTTGGAAAATTATTATTGCTGAAAAGGTTTGATTGTAATTATTTTGAATATGATTTAGGTCTGCAAAATAAAAGAATGTTGGTACAATTTAGATTGGCAGTGAAAAACTATAGCTGTATTTTTGTTAAAGGAAAAACAATTAAATTTAATGATATGGAGGATTGTAAATTTTGTAACATGCCACTGGAGTGGAATTTCAGACATGTCTTTGCCAAGTGTTATAACACAATGAAAATAAGGCGTGAGATTTTCAACAATGTGGATGTAAATGAGTTTGAACCTTGGGTAGAAATATTAAATACTAATAATATTGTCTTACTCAGAAAATTTATAATTTGTTGTTTTAAGTTGTTTCAAAAAATTTGATAGCAAGACCATTTGTATGCCGCGTGTGCGGCGAACACAAATTACTAATAAATAAATAAAAAAAAATAAATTCATTTCTTAACTCTGAGGCCCAACCTACCCGACTACTCAGCATTAAGATCCTAGGACTATCACAGACTAGGGCTGATTAGCCTCGGACTCTAGTATCAGTACATCACTTAATTTTAAAAGTAAAAAAAAAGTTTCTTCTTTTAAATAAATTCTTCCATCAGAAACAATCAAAGCATATGTCAGCGAGTATCAGAAATCTCGTGACAATCTGATTCTCTGAAGTTTGAAATTGTATTTCGTTGAAAAAAAATTGGCATGTGGTGGTTGCAAAAGGTGCATTTTCACTTAATCAACACGCATAATAAAACCCGACTTCTTTATAGCCATCCGCCCCTTCATCACTCGTTCGTTAAACCAACCCCAACATCATAATTTATCAATCCCAAGTTTTAAAAAAAGGGGGAAAATCGATCTAATTTCAACCGCCACCAAAAAATTGTACATATTGGTAGTTGTAATAATGCTCTCGTGTTACATCGTTCTTTTCCTTTGTTTCTGTAACTTTTTTTCATTTCGTTTTTACACATCCCCAAGCGTTTTTTCCTTCACTTCTCATATTTGGCCCGTATGCCTCTTGTTCGCGTGTATCGTACGCACATATAAACACGTAAACAATGCGTACTCGAATGCGCACTGAAGGAGTCAAGAAGTGATGAGATTGTACGAGAGTTTGATTTGCCGTGAAAGGCGGAAGCACAATGAGGGGAGGAGACCGATTAACGTCTCGTCGGGCGAATATAAGAAGTTAATTTGAAGAGGCGTTATGTCCTTCGCCAGTTTTCTATATCCCAATCAATCGTTGATTCTGAGATTGTAATTGCTTACCCTTCAATCCCGTTTAGGTCAAATCCCCATGAAAAAGCCTAATGCATCGGCGTTTAGGGAAGTAAAAAAAAGAACTGTTGACTGCTAAATAGTGGTCTAGAATCACTCAGCTCAAACGCGCTAAGTTATTTCTGATCAAATTATTCCCACCAGAACTGAGTCAATCTTTGGCTGAGGAGCTAATGTAGATCAATCTGGATCTTGGAAGTATTGTACCTAAAAATTGAGATTAGAGATATTTTATACTTCATCGAGATATTCTTGTGCTCTCTAAAACTAAGAATGAATGAACAAATTGAAAATGACATTATTCAAGTTTTGTTGCTAAGGATATCAGAATTCAAATTCAAATTTAACAACACAACACTCTCCATATTACTTCTAGAAGATTACCTTTTAAAAACAATCAATTACAAAATATCAGACAACCTTCTACAACAGTAATTTTCTTTTGTTTTTCAGATATTTGGTGACCAGTGGTCTGGTGGATTGTATCAAACGCCACGGCAGTGCTCTCGTGGAATCCGATTTTCTGGTGGACCAGGACAAAGACTCACCTTTGCTTGTAGCTTGCTACGACCTTCTAACTCGATTTTGCATCCAGTTGAAGGCTGCCAAGACAACCCACAACAACCATCACTCTCAGGACAGCAATAACGATAGTAACACACAACTTGACAGTCCCCATCATCCGAGTGTCAATTCATCCTCCTCGGCAGAATCCCACCTGCTGAGTCTGCTGTCGCAAACCGAGGCTGCAGGTGCAGTCGGTGCCCTTTATGCTTCTTTGGCTCTAACCACCAAAGTACCCGCGGCTGGATTGCCAGTTCAGGGGGGGCCCACCAACTCGGCCAAAAATCTGGCCTACGCGGGACTGAGACTGCTCAAGAATGTCGCCGAGTTGGATCTCGATAAATTGCAGGTATTTATATGACACCGGAACATAATGACGCGATTTTTTTTTCTTCTTTCCCTTCTTCTTCTTCTTTGTGGTCGTAAATATTTGCGTTTCGGGGCTACTTTGAGCAAGTGAAAAAAAACGCAGAAATAATAGACTGATAAGAGAAGAGAGTGACGCACAAAATGACGAAACCGGTTTCAAAATATTCGGAAAATGGAATTCGAGCTCAATTAAAAACTTTTAGCGAAGATTCTGGGGCTTGAAAATGACGTTTCAATTTTTGCCAAAATACAAGTATGTAAACGAGTAATTTTTCAAAAGGCCTTGTCAATATTGTTAAAAATTCTGAGAAAACAAAAACAACATTAGCGAATTCCAGTTGAGAATCAAAATAACATGGGGCAAATCCAAATTCAAAACAATAACATTGATTACAAATTCTGGGAAAACCAAAAACATCAACATTAAAAGCAAAATTAAATTAGAAACGATGACCTTGAAAGAATTCATGTAACATGAGCTGTTGTGGGTTCCGAGAATAAAATGTAAATAAACTTTTTTTTCATGAAATAAATAGCAATTCTGAACTATTGTGCTGTAAGCTAAAAAC
>WUQG02017665.1:0-31646 GCA_011317285.2 Androctonus mauritanicus | reverse complement strand
CCCCTATTTTTTGCCGGGACCGGAGAAAAAGAATGTTAGATCGAGGAAAACGTTAGATCGAAGTTTTACTGTATTGCATCCAGAAAAACAAACTACAGTTGATTCTTTATGCCAAAATAACTGTATTTGTCCATTGTCGTTAATTAAACTTCTTAATTTTAAGTTTTAATGTATTTTTTCAACATATAAAGTTAAAATAAAAAGTTTCATTTTAACTTTAATCTCACTTGTACATAATTTTTATCAACCCCTTCAAAAACGTATAAACGGGGTTCCACTGTAATAAGTAGAAATGGAGAGTAGAGGTTGTATTCTTTAACTACCTCTTTTTACTATAAATTATGCCAGCTATTCATTTATAAATTGAGCAAATTGCCAGAAAGATTAAGCAGATTTATAGCAACCTTATACAGTCGGTCATCTTTTAACGTCGGAGTTAGGTTTCTGAAAATCGCGATGTTAACTGAAACGACATTAAATGAAACTGGAAAACCTATAGATTTAATATTATATGTAAAGGTTAAGTTCCTAGAGTGTTTTTTTATGGTACTAGAACTGGTACTATTTAATAATTTTCTTCATCTAATGATTAATATATCGATCGATAATTTGATTAAATGATTGAAAAGCACGATTTAAGTGCATATTTTTATTTGATAATTTTATATAGCTGTTATATATTAGAATTTTAGGGAAAGAAAATTATTTTATAATAAAAGATAATTTAGAATTTATGACTTAATTTTTTTAACAGTCAGTTCTATCATGTGGTAATAATGATGCCATTCCTATCACATGTCAGATCTGATTATATCCGACAAGAGCCAGCTGGACTGTAGAGAACGGGGGATAGACAAACTGGATTCGGACTTTCAAATAATTTTTCTAAGGTGGGATTCGATTCCGGATCCTCTAGTTGAAAAATTATTTTCACGCGGTGAATCTGACTGACTGACTATTAAAATATAGCTTCATACCATGTTCTTTTGACAATATTATGTAGCCTACGTGAATTAGCGCACATATAAAATATCTTTACATAGTTTTCAACAACTATGTTATAAATTTCCATGACGATTTTTTATCTCTTATGCATGAAACATAAAAAAATATTCCGTTCGGCAGCCTTAAAAAGTTCAATTTTTAATTAATTTAGTTTGTGCTCGCGACGAAATATCGGGACGTTAAGTGAGGTAACATTAAACGAGGACGTACTGTAGCGTATAACGAAAACTGATCTTAGAATTCGTGTAAAGATTGAATGTCATTAATTTGCAAAGATTAAACAGAATAATTTTTTGCATGTATAGTTCGTAGTAGACTGATGAATGCAAATAGAACTATCTCCAATAAGATAAATAAAAAAAACAATCGATTTTTTTTAGTTCGAAAAGTTTAATACACTTTTCGAAATTTCCATTCGAAATATTCTATTTTACTCTTCAAAAGAAATATAAAATAGAATTTTGTTATTCATTTTTTACTTTCTAAGAAATTTTTGGTGCTGGAAAGAATAGTAAAATTTCTGAAAGGTGGCAATACTTTCGAAATTTCATTTTATAAAAGATCGATTATAATATAAATTTAATTTCCTTAATTTATAAAAATACTGACAGTTAAGAAGATGTAAAGGAAGACGTGTTCAGCAAATTAACTGATGCATCCATAATCTTATCGGAATTAAAACATTATAATCGTTTAATTAATTTTTGAATTAAAGTAATATTTAGAAATCCTTAATAAGAATGTAATTTCTCTAACTGAAATTTACTCGCTTTCTATAAAAATATGAAATATTTTTTTTTTTTTTGCGTTATAAGAGGCATTTTAATGCATTCAGCATCAATTTTCAAACTATAAATATAAAAATTAACATGGTGAAGATTTATGTTGCATCTTACAGATATGCATGGATTATTTTTCGCTTATGTTATATTATTGAATGATCATTTGGTATTTGTAGTTTAACATTAATCGCTTGAAAGAAAATATAAGAATCGATGCGATTCGCGATGACAGAATGCGATATTTAATTATTATAAGTGCATTTATGAGATCAATGGCAGATTACCGTTGCGTTAAAATTATCCATGCGTAATTCGCAGCGATATTTATATGGATTTTATATATTTTTAAATGTCCCAAACAATTTTACTTTGATTCCAGTATGTTTGTTTGCTTTTCACTCGATATAAACGGAGAATGGACCTATTTTTAAAACTCTTCCTTCACCATTCATAGGATAAAATCGATAGTTAAGAGAATGGGATACGTTTCTAAGGCTTCTATATTATAGAAGTTTGAGATCGATTTGTCTACAAGATTCACAAGAAGGAAATAAATTATTAAAAATATTGTTCGGTTTATTAATCTTTAATTATTTTACCGAAATTTGTTTCATAAACTTAAGATGTTTACGAGAAAAATTAGAAAACGATTTAGACGTCTGTTAAATAATTCCACGTTTCTAGAGACACGTTCCTTTGATAATTCGTAATTAATTTAAAGTTTAATATACGAAACAAAACAGATTCTGTACGAATTCTATCAAATTAATGTTTCATTAACAGATGTGAATAAAGTTTAAGAAAATTTGAATTTTAACTCTGATTGCAATTCTTTGTTTGCTTAAAATTATGCGGATTTTTTTTTTTTTTTTTTGAATTTTAAGCGATGACTTATAGATAAACTATTTTGTTTGTTTTTCTTTTCTGCAAAAAAGTAAAGATGGTGGAAAGTTTTTGACAGGGAGAAAAAAAAAGAAAAGAGCGAGGAAGAGAGAAAATAGCCAGTAGATAAAACGAAATCGAAAGGAGACATTAATGTCAGCATGAAAGTAAAATTCGATAAAAAATTGGTATTTGAGTAGAGTAAGTAGAAACTGATAGACATCGAAACAATTATTTATTTTCTCACTGAACAAGATCGATAGAAGTTACAAGGCAACTTTACACGTCACAACGCAAATGTGCACCGTCTTCTATCGCCAGGTAGAGAGATTGGTCCTCGCCACGAATTTTGAAGAAATTTATTTATTTTTTCTGATATGTTCCGAATATAAGGCGGAGATTCTCTATGGTCCCTGTATAAATGTACGTGTTTTAAATTGTTTTTTTGGGTAACAGGTTGGTCCCAAAAATATCCAAAATTCGGCAATTTACTATGCGAGCCGAAACGTGTTCGGTTGCGATTTGCAGATTTTTACAGGGTTTAGCTTCTATTGCAGGAAAAAAAAGCATGCGGCAGTCGAAATGATCTGAAAATAATAGTGCAAAATTTAAAATATTATTTTGTTTCTACATGATTAATTTCGGTATTCCTGATATTTCTTAAATGGGTTTTTGCTGCTCTACCAGGCGTTGAAACGGCCACCATGGAAACATACAAGATGAAATTATAAGATAAGATGCCATTTAATCGTTGTTTATACAAGATTATCACGAAATAGAACAATCTTCTTCGGTTGAGCTTCCATGACTGGAACCTCCTACTCCTTCTTTTAACTTTGCTATTTTCCGGCTGGTTCTTCTGATTAAACTTCTGCTTCTTGGTTTGATTTTGGGAGAAGAAACGGTGGGTTCTTCTGCAGAGGCCTGCTCTCTCTGAGGACTTAGACTTGCATTGAAACGCGCTTGCCTTCCTACTGTGACATGTGCACTCGATCTTCTTCTCAAACCTGCTGTATCGGCAGAAAGTGGTATTTTAGAAAGTTGCAAGAATGCCTTGAATATATCTCGGATATTAATATTATCTCTAGCCGAGCATTCTATCAATTTTGCTTTGATGCGTGGAAGTTCGCAAAACATCCATTCTGCCACGTCTTCCTTTTTTATTCTCCTCTTTTCTTCGAGATCTAATTTGTTTCCAACTACCATGATTGGAATTTCCTGATAATCTGGCTTCTGTTCCCTTACTTCTTCGAAACATTGCTTCATCATATCGAAAGAAGTAGGATCGTCAATTGAGTAAATCAGTAGTACAGCGTGAGCATTTGCTATGGACAACCTCCTCATGGCTGGAAACTGAAGATCACCAGCAGTGTCCACGAAATCTACCTTAAGGGTGATGCCAGAAAATTCGAATTTTCTATTGTGAAAATCTTCTACTGTTGGCTTATGTCTTTCGCAATAGGTGTTATAGAGAAAACGCTTGACTATGGAAGTTTTTCCCACGCCTCCACCTCCCAATGTTACCAAACGGATATGGTATTCGTTGTCATCTGACATCTTTATAATTTACAGCCTATAAAAAAATTAAATTCAGTTATTAATAATGATGGTATGGAAGAAGAAGATATAAAAGATTTAAAAATAAACTGATGAGTAGATATAGAAAAATATTAAAGAGAAGTATAAGCAATAACAAAATGGGAAATTGTGACTTGTTGAATCTATCAGAAATCTTTATAAATGTACATTTATATTCAGCATGCATGCGAATTGATCGAATGCATTTATGTGATGAAAGAATATTTAAGAAATATAAGAAAGCTCACGTATTGTTTACTTTCAAACATCCTTTTCTATCAAAAATCATATATAGAATCATAATTTTATAAAAAAAAATCACTTTTATTAGCATAGAAATTGATAGCAATGGAGACTACAAGATAGGAAAATCGAGAGAATAATGCATAACAGAAAAATACAGAATAAAAATAGCAAATAGAATAAGATAAACCAGTAAAAATATCCAAATAGACTAAAAGTGATTTTAAGAAACACACTCGGTTTAAAATGATACGATCAAAAAAAACATAAGTTTTCATCATGACGTCTGGTTACTCTCACATAAGAAGCCATAACTGTACGGGATATGCTGACCAAACAGTTTTCAAAAATTGCCAATATAAAGTTTAAAATTGGTGAGTGTTACATCACTCGACCAATTTGCGATGAACGTGAAGAAATTTGATAGGAAATGAAGCAAACCACTTCGTTCGCCACAAATGTAAATTGTAGTTCTGATGGAGAAGGTAAAGGATTTGCTTTTCTACGAAAGAAAATCGACTGGTACCGATTTCAACTTCCTGTCGATCAATCACTCGCTGTTCCGCTTGTCGACAGCATTTACTTTCAAGCAGTGACTGACTTTACTTCTTTTTAAACGACAGGTAAGACATTTCTTGATGATCAATGGCGTGGAGGGGAAGGGTTGCATTTGGATTCGATTAACTTCGATCGATATCCATGTCTAATTAATTCTAAAACTTGCCAGTTCGAAGATTAAAGATCTTGTGATTGAAGAAGCGTCACTCACATACAACAATTTAGTGAAAACGTTAATCGTCAAAAAAAGAAAACCTTACACTGATTTAATTATTTATTTTTAAGAAAATGAAAGTCTTTTGCATAATATAAGATGCTTAAATCGATTTTAATATTATATTATTTATTTACAGTTAAGAAAGTTTGCTTAATTCTCATTGCTTGAATAATACAAAACTTTTACTTTCTTTTATTTACTCATCAGGGAATTTTAGAAAAGTATCTAAAGTCAGATAATTTTAACATTTTTTTTCGTTTGGTAAACAGATGGAAATTTATAAAATTTTAAACTACAAATTCTTGAAGTGCTTTTCGCAAATATGGCAAAAGCTATGAACAGATGGCGTTAGAGCAAATTTAAATGCGTTCAACCATCGATCAAACAAGGCCAGAACCTCTAATGCAGAAGCACCATTTTAAGTCCTTGGGGATTTTGCTCGAAAGACTCCTCCCACACTAGAAATCAATCTGGCAATAATGGTAGCACAGTCCGCCATGTTTTTTATAGGATGAAAATTTTGATATCGAAAAATCTCCGAAGTTATTACCCGTTACAGCAACTGAACGTTGAAATGTTGGCATAAAGATTTCTATGTCTTGTTCAGCAAGCTGGAACATTTTGGTATTAATATTTTCGACTTTTTACTAACATTCAAATATTGTAAGTAATCATCCGGAATCTGTATTTCGTATAAAGAATGAGATTATACAGAATTTAAAAAGAAAATAAAGTTATGATTTTCAAGGATATCAGCTTGCAACATATCTGATGTATTGCAAATAATGAATTTCATGCTTTCAGATATAAACTTTAAAGTTGTCTTTGTTCTTCTAACGTATAATCGGGAATCGATAAAAGAAGAAACGAAGGTTTTTTAATGCACTAATCGAATAAATCAATGGGAAAAAATGCGAGCAAATGTATAACAACTTGTTATAATAACGATAGGCTGTTTTTCACGTGAACGTGATTTAGCATATTTTAAATATTTTTATGCTAAATTAAGTCTGGAGAAACACATTAATTTCGCATTTTTATTATAACGCAATTAGGAAAAAATTACTTGATAACTCTCATGCATTTAAAGTCGTAGAAATGGAGAATATTTAATACGAATTTTTATTGGAAACAATTATTAAATACATTGTTTTTATACGATGGTATATTGCAGGAAAAGATTCTGTTCAATATATGAAGCAATATAAAGCTTTATGGCATAAACTGGATGTATTGATGTGCATCAAGTTGAAGGATTGCAATATCTAGTCTTTCCACAGACGGTATTAATAATAAATGATCAGAGATATGGATATAATCGGAATATTAAAAGAGGAAAACACTTTGGTACATAAGATCCAAGAAGACTTAATAAAGTTGTTCTTCGAGTTGCATATTGATTGAAGTTTCTGCTTCCTAAGTAGCAATCGATATCTGCTGCTATCATTATAAAAACACCTCTGCAGCTGGAAAATGGCGCGGGATAATGACTGCTGTAACAAAAATGTAATTAGGTATGTTTAACGCTTAATTTCCTAACTTGATGTACGATATGTAAACAAAATTCTTAAAGTCAATTTTGCTAGGATAAACACGTTTATTCCGCGTTAAAGTGCTTCCTGTGATCTTAATCAAGCATTGGCAAGCATTCAATTTCTGCATCAAGTATGTAAAATATTGCTATAGTAGCATAAGATATATAATAGAATGTGATAATACAACTACATTGCTACCGTGGAGTTGAATTTTCAGGATTGTATGCTAAATTTTGATATAAACATATATGCATTCATATCATTCATTTCCCTTGCAAAAATACTAAGAGTTTTGCATTTTTATATTATGAAGATAATTTTATTAGTTTAGTTTCGGTTTATTTTTCTTGGTTATGAATAAAAATCGAATTATTTGCGCCATTATTTCGATAGGATGAAATAAATTTTATCCTCTGAGGATACTGTTACTATGGATGCGCTGTTATATTGATGTCAGTGGTTAAACATAAAGACCGGTGGGATTCGATTTGGAACCTCCAGGCGGATAAATAAAATATTGCAATTCCATGCCATACCAGGGTTTTACAACAAAACAATTTTTAAATTATAAAATAGAAAAACTATTCATTATTATATACATAAAAATATATTAATAAATTAATACAGTTGCATAAGATATTATTGATGTGTGCCCGTTTGCGAATTTATTTTTGCGAATTATAAATTTGCTACATTAAAAAATCAGCATTTATCTCGTCGATCTATTTTAAAATCCACAAATGTTTCAACCCGAATTCATAAATTATGAGAAACATTAAAGTGAGATAAAATATAATCAATAAAAACTAATAGCGGCAATTTTTCTAGTCAAAGATAATCAAAACGCATTTTTGTCAATTAACGAAAATCCATTTATCCATTAATTTTTTATTATTCCCAAGATCAAAGAAAAACTACTGCTTATTGCATCCTGCATCTTAAAATGTATCATTACAAACTTTTTTTTTTTTTTAAATATAATTTAATCTTCTTTGTCCTTTGCGAAGTTTCCGAAACTTCTTTCTCTACATATTGTTTATTCGTTCTATTAAGGGGAAAAAAATACCGAAAAGTGCAATTAAATTATGTATTATAATAACTTCAATAGCATAATTTATCAAAATTAATTATGAAAGATATTATGTATATAAAGGCAAGCTTCATCACTCTGCAGACTAATTGCTTTATAACAATGAATTAATAACTATATTTAGATTTTTAATCAAGATAAATATGTCAAGAATTTTTATCTTCATATAACTCGATGAAACATGTATATCAAAGAATAAAATGTATAAAATTCATTTTTATCTTAATATTTTCTGCATGCGACATTTTAAAATAAAATTATCACCTTTGGTGATACTGAAGCGGCATTCGTTGGGCTATCATAAAACTATGTTGTTTTAATAATAATAAAAACTTCGAACAAAATTTCACACCTAATTTTAATTAATTCTTAAGATTCTTTTATTTTTGACTTTATTTTTTTTTCCTCTCAAAATGGAAGGAATGTTTTCGAACATTTTTACCTTACTATCTTTATATCGTGCACGAAAGAAAAATAGAAGAAAATCCTTTAATTAAAGACTAATTAAAAAGTCGAGTTAATTGGCAAATAGCGTTAAAACTTCATTTTAAATCAAAAGATAAGAAAATGCTCGTCTTTCTTTAAAAGGGTAAATTTGAAGTAATTGAGAATTGCTTCCCTATTAAGGTCAATTAGGTTGTTTGCCGAAAACAGTTTTTGAGAGAAACAGAATATTTTAACTTTTTATTAATAAAACTTCTTTAAAATATGTAAATATCAAGTTAATTTCATGAAACGTAGCTTTAAATATAAACAAAATATTAAAAATTTTTAAGATTTATGCAAAGCGTCCTCTTTCATTAATTTATTTTTTTTCGATTTTTTTTAACAATTTTTTTTTTAATTTTATAAACATAAATTAGAGAAAAAGTTAATCACTGATAGTATTATATTAATAATTTTAACGTCCATTAAGATATTAACTTGTTAAAAAAAAACAAATTACAAAAATAAACGCTTCTAAAAATAAATTCTAGAAGCTTCGTCTTTAAGTTGTCATTTCCGGTAGCAACGGACAATTCATATTTTTGCATAAAGAAATTAAGAAAAAAATACTCGGACGAAAATTGAATCCTTAATATAAATTTTTCCCAATTGTTATTCTATATTAAGTAAGCGATAATTACTTGACAAACGAAACAATGTCGGATTCATAAGTAACGATTTTAAATTTGAACAGCTGTGACGTCATTTATAACGGGAATGATAACTTTCTATTGACGTCATTCACGATAGTAACGGTAAATTGCTATTAATAATTTATTCAATATATTATCGAATATACGATTAAAGTTATTAATAAATCTAAAATTGATTAGAATAACTATAAATATTTAAATAAATAAATAAATAAATTTTATATTTATAAATAAGGTACGCGACCTCTACCGTTCGTTTCTAGGGATTAATTAATAAGTTCGAGTACTGTCGGAGCTAAAACAAAAAAGGGAAGAAACAAATCGAAAATTTGATCGAGAGTTAATCGATAATAAGAAGGGTGTGGTCGAAATTGTCTGACAGACGGAGGTAAGATTGATTTGTAACATAAATCTCATCGAATTTCCCAGATATTTACGAAAAATTCATCAAAAAAAAAAATCCAAATCGGAATTTTTATTGTCTGCTTCCGATATTATGATAATCTCGTCAAACAACGCGAGAGTTTTAAAAAGTGACGAGTTCGAAGTTTTATATATCATAATAGACGGGAGCATGCGCCGTTAAAACCGGCGAATGTACTCCAATCGATTTGTCTGTTAATAACGTGTTTCAGACGACAAATCAATTTTCGGATCTTACCTGGCAGGGGGGGAAAAAAAAAGAAAGTTAAGGTCGTCTCCCGATATAAGGGAACCTAATACGTGTTGCATAATAGCTTTGGGACCTACACAAGAATTTGCAAAAGAGGAGGAATATGAGTACTCGTCTCATGTTCTTACAGATACTCGTAAAGAGATTAGTTGGCCGGTTCTCGACCGTTTTTTTCCCCTCTCGCAGCTTATTTGGGAGGGACCAAAAAAAAAAAAAAAAAAGTGTTTGTTAATACCTAACGAAAAATTTTAGATTAATCTGCAAACGATTCCTCCTCCTCTCGTCGAAAGATGTGTTTTGATAATTTTTCCATGACAAACTTATTAATGAGAAGTGAGAATGTCCTCCTTTCTCATTAATAAATCGTATAAGTTGTTTTCTATAATATTTTACTGTATAGTAAACATCATTAAGTTATTTTTGTATAATTTAATGATGTTTATTTTACAGTAAAATAAAATATAACATTAATCAGTTTATTTTTATGTGATAATCCACATGAAAATAACTCGTTAATATTTATAATCGGTTATTTTTATACAAATTTCACATGAATAAATCATAGAAGTTTCTTTCTGCGACATTTTACACTACTGTACTTTATAACGATTACTATACTTTATAAAGTAACTATCATTATTTTATGCAGTACAGAAATCTGTATGAAAAGGTGCTTATGATATGTTTATATCCTTCATTTTTTACGTAGATTTCTCATTAATAAAACATACAAGGTTTTTCCTGAGAAAATTTTACATTGCTACTATATTTTACTATAAAGTAATCATTATTAAGTTATTTTATGTAATAAATAACCATTATTAATACAGAAATCAGTATGAAAATGAACTTATTATATGGTTACATTCGTTTATTTTCATACAAATTTGACATTATTAAATCATAGAAATTTCTTTCTGTGACATTTTACATGATTATGATGGTTACTGTAAAGTAATCATCATTATTTTGTTTAATATAGAAACCTATATGAAGAGGAGTTTATGATATGTTTATATTCGCTCATTTTTATATAGATTTCTCATTAATAAAACATACAAGTGCGAAAATTTTACATTGCTACTATATTTTACTATAAAGTAACCATTATTAAATTATTTTATGTAATACATAATCTGTATGAAAATGAACTCATTTTATCTTTACATTCGTTTATTTTCATGCAAATTTTACATTTATAAATCATAAAAAGTCTCTTTTTGTGACATTTTACTTGATTACTATACTTTAAAAATAACCATTATTAAGATTACTTTATAAATTTGTATGAAAATAAGCGAATGTAAAACATATAACGAGTTCATTTTCATGCAAACATTTTACACTTGACTCAAATTTATGAGAAATAAAAACATTTTAAACATTTTTTAATAGGCTTCTATAGACGAAATTTACGCAAAATAGTTTTTTTCATTTCTAGTAAGTAGTTGCATATGCCAAATTATAATAAGAAAAGTAGAATTTAATTTCTTTAAGCGCATTTTCTTGTAAAAAGTGTCAGTTGGATAAACAAGAATATATATTCGTCGTTAGCTTGCATTGGCAACAGCTATCAGATATTATAGAGAAAACTTAATGATAAAAAAAAAAAAAAAAAAGTGAAGCGAAAGAAAGCAAACATCTCCTTCAGCTCGCAACTACTTGTTTTTACATTAAATTATCTTCAAGTAGGAGACGATTACATAAAAGCGAACTTTTATGATGGATGAGAATCGGAGTTGAGGTTGTGACGACATGTACGTAATTAAAAGACTATCCAGGTGTGTTTAATTGCGTTGCCATGGAGACTTCTATGTCGGAAAATGAGTTGATGTCTCGAATGTGGGATTTTCTGTCCTCGTTACTTTCCTCTGAAATGAGATGAGACTAACAATATTATCGAAGGAATGCGTAATATCGAATTAAATTTTGATTACTTAAACTCTCCGGACAGTGCGACGGATATAACAAGAACGTTCTTTACCGAAGCAATAACAAGAAAAAAAAAGACGATGTAAATTCTTTTAAGGGGAAAAAAATAAGCAAAAGAAAAAAAAAGGAAAGAAGTAAGCGATAAATGTCACCGTTATAAAGTTATTTTATATCTGATGTTAAAGTAAAAAATCCCATTGTGCACATTACGCTACAACGTTACTGAATTTATACAGTATGCTTGGCTGTAATCACTTAGTGTAACTTATGTATTGTTTTCGTTTGAATACGTACTAACGACGTTTAAACGCGTTAATTTAAGCGAAAACAAGAAAATAAATTACGTTATTGCGAAGTGTAGACGTAATATGAATTGTTTTCATTTCAGTACAAATTAGGCGAGGAAAATCGTTTGCTATAATTCTAATTAGCGTAAATTTGTTAGCGGGAATTTTGTATGAGAACTGATTAGAATTTTACCAGTTTTTGCATTAATTGATGTACTGGAAGGGTCAAACAATGACGTAATGGTCTCTATTATCTGCAATCAAATCCGTTACTTCTTTTCGTTATTTTTAACTCGAAGAAAATCGTTTAGAAAAGTCAGAGAAGTACAAAAACAAGACTTTTTTTTCTTTATGTCAGTGCACGAAACACAAAGGACGTGTGCGAAACAGCTTAATCTCCTAACGGACAGTCCAACACGTTAGCACTTTAACCGACGTGAAAATCTGTGTTATTCTCTCTCTTGTGCATTTTAAAAATTAAAAAAAAAAAAGATTAAAGCGAGGAATTTGATGTCGAAAGTTTGCCAGCCATTAAATGACGTAATGTGCAATAAAGCAGCATTCTTTTAAAGCTAATTTAAATATGCGAAAAAATAACATTTAAACAGATCGTTACGTCCAGTCCGATATTTATTTTTAGTTCGTCATTCGTCAAACTTCGAAATTTATTTTTAATTAATAATATATATTACGGAACTGATTATAATTGTTAATTATGAATCGAAAATAGTAATTATTAAGTATCGTAAAAATGCATTTTTAGTGAATGCACAGAACTACTAAATAATCTTCCGTAACAAACGAAGTATAAAAATTTATAAATGGAATTGTTAATCGGTAATAATCGCGATAATTTGTCGTTTCGCTAATTCAGTAACGAGAAATATTTAATAATAGTTTGCAACCCGGAAGCCAGATGCAATCTCATTAAACACATGTTGGATTTTGCATTTCCTCCTTCCGAGAAAAATATTCGAAACTCGCTGCAGATTGGTGTTGTTCTTTTTTTATCCTTTTTGCAGTTGCGACGCGATGCGACACAGACACACACGGCTAGGAAGTGTGTGTCTGTGTCCTTTTACAAAATAATTGAGAAACGAAATTTAGTTATCTGTTTGCGAGAAAGGCAATAAGTTTCGCAATATTCTAATTACTAGGGAATACCAATACCGCCACTGATAAAGTTAACATGCAATCACGCTAGTAACTCAAATCCAATATAATTCTCTTCAATCTAACATTTTACTTCATTACTTTCGCTGCATAGACTTATATCCTTTCTTACAAATTCGACTATATTAAGGTGATATTAAACATTCTTTAAAGCGATACGAGCGGAAATATTACTTCATTCTTCGCCTAAAATTGAAAAAGATGGTGGCTATTTTTATTTTTATTTTTTGTACTGCCGCAAAATTTGCAATATATTCAGAGCGTAAATCTCGCCAGTGTCGAATGTAATAACGTTAATGCCAAATTACTGTAACATTGCCGGAATGGATAAGATGTTTATCAATTTTGATAGCCTTAAACAGTCATACATATATTAGCAAAATTAATAGAGTTTAATCCAGACTAGCGTTAATTCCCCCCGTTTGGACGTGAGATACGTGCTGCGGTAATGTATCCTCTTTGATTGCACATACCGCAATTTTGAGCTGTACAAATCGATACGTACACTGCACATATTCGCGGTTTTAGTTCGCTTTACTTGGATATATAAACTGCAATTAGCCGATTACTTTGTCTTTTCTTTCTAAGTATTATTGCCACATCAATCTCGTTAGAGGTTTGCATCGCATCGGTATCGGTTTGCACTTTTCCCTCCGTTCGAGCCACGTCTGCCTTTTGTTGTCATTATGTGTAACATGATGTGGAATGTTAGCAGAAAGAAAAAAAAATGCACGGATATTCTGCATTTTAGTCATCGTTAAGATGATATTAATTGAGGAAAGATATCCGTTACTTTTAACAGTGATGGATATCTTCGAAAGGTGCAGGTATATAGATACTGCAAGGTTCAGCAAGATGGAAGAAAGAAAGGAAAAAAAAAAAAAATCTTTTCGATCCGACCACGTGATGCGCTTCGTGTCTCATCTTTCCTTTTGTCTTTATTTTTTGGTCGTCATGGAAACATGATAAATGGAAATACGATTTTTGACATTTGATTAGTCGAAATGACATTGGATATTCTAGATTTCTGCATATCATTTTGGGAATTTTCTTTTTGCGTTGATATTTGTTAAATAATAACGAAAAAATTTTGTAACGAGTTCGTCCGCGAAAAACATAAAAGAAAACACGCATACAGGTTAGTGTTTTTGTTATAGGAATTAACCTGTTTTCGAAAGAAAATCCTCTCTAATTAATTTTAATTTAATGATATTTATGTTATGCATCATGCATAAAGTTCAATCCCCTAATTAATTTCGGATTTACTTAAGTTATTGTTAAAAATGTAAGCAATTATCAGCAAACATTGTTCGCGACGTAACAAACATAAGAGAAAAGAAAAGAGAGAAAAATGGAAGGTTCAAAAACGAACGAACAGAAGGAGCATCAAATGAAGGAAGAAGACGTCGAAGAATTAAAGAAAAATTTCGAACGTTTCGACAGTGACGGTGACGGTTTGTTGACTGTTAAAGAACTCTGTCGACTGATGAGATTCGTGAACGAGAACATGAGCGAAGCAGAAATCCAGGATGAGATGGAAGAACTCAATCCGTCAGGTGAGGGTACACTTAACTTTTCGGGATTTCTGACGCTGATGAGCAGGAGAACAAAAAGTACCGAACTCGACGAGGAACTCAGAAAGACCTTCGAGATATTCGATAGCGACAACGAAGGATTTATTACATCTGAAAAATTGCGCAACATAATGACAATCTTAGGCGAAAAGTTTACTGATGATGAAGTATACCAAATGATACACGAAGCGGATACTGATGGAGACGAGAAAATAAGTTACGAAAACTTCGTAGCCATGATGACTTCGGATTAAAAAAAAAAAAAATGCGTTTAATCTGTAATAAATCAAAATTCATTCAAAAAACTTGTAGTTAATATTTATCACTTCTACTAAACAAAAAAATTATAGATATATTGATAGCACTTTTAAGATGAACATCATTCAAGTTTTTTTTGGTCTAACATAAACATGCAGACTGTATTTTAATCTTCAAACTAATCGGAAATTTGCAAAAGTGCATTATTCCCCCTGGAGTGAAGGGAAAGTTGAACATACTAACTTAAAATCTACTTTTTTGATCTCCAGGGAAGACAGTGAACACTAATGTCTTGTCTTCCGGATGTAGTTCCATTAGTTCCTAGGTAGTACTCCATTCTTTACAGAATTAAGCACATTCTGTAAATGGCTACTATAAAGTTATAAAAGGGAGACGGATTAAGTGAAGAAAATTGTTAATTTAACGCAGATTAAATATGTTATAATCCCTTCTTTATGATTAATGGACTTACAAAATGCGTAACAATATCAGATGCCATTGTATATAAATCACGAAGATTTATCGCGGATGAAACTTAGGAATTGCGAAAACTGTTATGTATATATATATAAATGTTTTGAAATGTTACCACTTCTAAAGAGCTCTAATCTTTAAACTTTGCAGAAAATTTATTGTTAATTGAGGATTTACGCATGAAAATTAGTAAAGTAATAACATAACGCTTAAAAATACTTAATTTCCCTCGATGTAAAGCTTTTAAAATTGATACCATAGTAACACCGATATAGATTAGATTATATTTTTGACATTTAAAATATCCAGTATTCTAATATTATAATAGTATCGACCGCGTAGAGCTATCAATATGTATTAAACAAATGCTATCATAGCAATAATTCCACACGAGTAAGGTGTAAATTCGTGGCATACGCACCTATAACGTGTTTAAAGCTTTATTCCGCTGACTAAACAAGAAATGTGCATTGTTATCAGCTTTTAAATATGCTACCATCTCCGCCAATCTCGATTTTGTGTCGGCGAGGGAGGGTTATTGACTGCAACCAACAAAAAAGGTTTTTATGTAACCTGAAACCATTTTATAAAATAATAAAGCAGTAGAGTTATCAGAATCTTCTGAAAGATTACAGTTGCTTCATAGAGATCATCGCGATTTGAGAAATTGTTACAAACAGTAGCAGTATCGATACGCGAGAAATTTAAACTCAGCAGGAAACACGATCCGAAAACTCTTGTTAGATTAACAATACCTACGTTGTAAATCTCCGATTCTTATATTGTTCAGTTTAATATATTCTAAAGCTATAACAATACCGATAACAATACAGAATTTTCGATGTTTAGAGCGTTATATCATCGATAAATCTTTAGAAGGCATAAATATCATATTTCTATTGTTTTAAAAGTAACTTTTGGTAATTAGTAAAGTACAGAATTTTCTGATTAAATTGCGAAGTTTAACAGAATAATACTGTTGCAGTAACAATGATGGCATTGTAGTATAGTCAAGAATAAATTAAGGAATGTAATGCAGTTATTAACGATTGTTCTGTAAATTTAGAATTTCAGATTCTGCAATAACAACAAGTCTGTGGCGATCTTATTGAATTTTGATACTCCCCGCTTCATTAAAATCATTGTTAAGGTAAGTATAACACTTTTATCCGGAAAATTATCGAATAAATTCTGAGATTATTATTATAAAAATTTAAATATTAAATATATATAAAATCGTAAAATATTTGCACTGCAAATATTACTAACATTCATATCTTTATAATTTTGGTAGATTGTTATTATTTTCAAATTGTTATAATGCTGGTATTGTAGTATAGTCAAGAGTATATTAAGGAATGCAATGCAGTTATTAACGATTCTTCTATAAATTTAGAATTTTAGATTTTGCAATAAGTTTGTGGCGATCTTATAGAATTTTGATACTCTCCAGTTCATTAAAATCACTGTTAAGGTAAGTATAGCACTTTTATCTGGAAAATTATTGAATAAATTCTGAGATTATTGTTATAAAATTTAAAAAATATAGATATATATAAAATCGTGAAATATTTGCAATGCAAATATTACTAACATTCAGATTGTTATAATTTTGGTAGATTGTTATTATTTTCAGATTGTTATAATGCTGGTATTGTAGTATAGCCAAGAATATATTAAGGAATGCAATGCAGCTATTAAGGATTGTTCTGTAAATTTAGAATTTCAAATTCTGCAATAACAATAAGTTTGTGGCCATCTTATTGAATTTTGATACTCCCTTCACTTCATTAAAATCATTGTTGAGGTAAGTATAACACTTTTATCTGGAAAAAACTATTGAATAAATTCCGATATTATTGTTATAAAAATTTAAATATTAAATATATATACATAAAATCGTGAAATATTTGCACTGCAAATATTACTAACATTCAGATTGTTATAATATTTTTTATTAAAATTATTCTATTAACATAATTGTTTGCTTAACAAAATATAACACAATTTCTATACCTAATAAAAATATTTGTTTAAAAGATTATTTAACATAAATTGCGAGATCAGTATATAAAGAATTCTTCGCATTGTTTTGTGTTTCTTATGCAATTTTCGAAAACTTTCAATAATAATTTCCGTATCGACGGAATTTCCTTTGGGTATTCTAAGGAGAAATTAGGTGTTATAAAATTTTTTATATATATATAAAACTCAATTGGTGTCTACGTTTTTATTTCTCTTCTAGTTAGAAAAACCTGAAAAGGAGACAACGAGATTGAGAAGCGAGATTTCGAAAGACTGAATTCTCTTGTGTAAACCTCTTCCCCGTACAGTACAAAGAATTCCATTTGCGAGTAATAGCATTCTTTACCTTATTTTATGCATTATATGGCGAGTTAGAATCATCCGAAGAACAAACAGAAAGAAGGAAAGAAAAAAAAAAAAAACAAAGGTAAGGCAAGAAGAATAAACGAATTTTTTTTTTAATATTACCATCCATACTCACATTTACTGTACGATTTCTGCAGGTTAATTAAAGTGGCGCTCACCTTTTTTTATTTTAACTTTAAGAAAAATCTTTAAAACGACTCTCTAAAACATCCTTCGACGATTCGGGCTGCAGTGTGATGTCTGTAACATTGGGAATTGTACATCAACCTTCGGCTACCGACACGTGTCGTGACGTGAATAACCTACCTGATTGCTATTGGGTACTATTGCCCGTGACGTCTGCGTATTAGTTGGTTACGTCACCGAAAGGTGTTTCAAAAATTTTTTGAATGGTGCTGGAATGCCGATTATCCGCGATTTCGGTTTTCACTACAGGAATTGCAAAATTATTATTATATTTCTTGTCTTTCTCGAAATTTTGTTGTAAGCATTCAGAATCGTAATTTTTATTAATTGCATTCATTAATTTATTTTAATTTAATTGCCAATTTTAAATTTGATTATTATGTTTTTTAAAACAGTTTCCTCCATATTTATTTATGTTTAGGATATTTTTATTTCTTTTTTAAATCAATATTGGATTTATTTGTTTTTTTTTTATTTCACATTATTGTCTGCATAAAAAATGGAAACAGTTTTTCCTAATCAACTTGGACTGAAGTTGATTAGGAAAAATATCATCTATTTCGCATTTTTTTTTCTTTTCTCTTTCTTTATTTTTTTTTTAATATATTTCGTTTCAAATTTCTTCTATTTTACATTATTGTTTCTACTACTATATTTTTAAAATATGTTTCAATTCTTCTAGTTCACAGTATTGTTTATATTTCTTTATTTTTCTAGAATATTTCAATATTTTTCTAATTCACAGTATTGTTTCTGTATGCCTTGTTTTTCTAATATATTTCAATTTTGTTATTTTAAAATTTTTCTAATATATTTGATTTTTTTTTTTACTTCACATTGTTGTTTCCGTTCCTTTATTTTTTTTATAATATATTTTTCATTGTTTTCATTTCACAATTTTTATATCTATTTTCTTTTTCTTCTAATCAACATCAGTCCAATATTATCTATTTCACATTTTTTGTTTCTATTTATTTTTCATAATTAATTTCATTCCAATATTGTCTGTTTCACATTCTTTTCTTTTCTGTCTCTTTATTTTTTTTTAATATATTTCGTTTCGATTTTCTTCTATTTCACATTATTGTTTCTATTACTTTATCATTTTTTTAATATATTCCAATTCTTCTACTTCACAATATTGTTGATATTTCTATATTCTTATAAAATATTTCATTTTTTTCCTATTTCACAATATATTGTTTTTATTGCTTTGTTTTACCAATATATTTCAATTTTGTCATTTTCTTTGTGTTTTTTTCAAATATATTAATTTTTTACTACTTCACATCATTGTTTCCGTTTCTAATATATTAATTTTTACTACTTCACATCATTGTTTCCGTTTCTAATATATTAATTTTTACTACTTCACATCATTGTTTCCGTTTCTTTATATTTTTGATATGTTCCACTTTTTTTATTTCACATTTTTATATCTATTTCTTCTAATCAACATCAATCCAATATTATCTATTTCACATTTTTCTAAAATATTTTGGTATTTTTTCTAGTTTTTCTTAATATTTACGTAATTTTATGAGTCTAATTTATTTATTTTTTCGTCTATTTTTCTATAATTTTTATCCTTAATTTATAAAACGAGAAAAATAAATAAATTAAATATTTCAGATGAAAATGGAGAGAAAATGTAGAAGGAAAAAAAAAAAAAATAATAATAAAGTGAAAAAAGATGGAAAGGAAAAAGCCATGAATATTTAAAAGTAGAAATATGTGAGTATTATAACATTGAATTATTTATTGTTGTTTATTAGTTTTTGTATTTCTCCACAATTCAATTTAAACAGAAACAATTTAAGTAACGTTAATTCCTACAAAACCACCTACGTAAGCAAAAGTTTTTATTTTTAGTTGTAAATCTGTGATTTTTCTAGATATATTCGAAGGCATTTCGTATTATGAAGAAAAGTGCACGCTGCTGTTCTTGTAACTGTTAGTCAAGTCCAATCGATAAAATATATATCTCTTCTCTTTCCTTTTACTCTTCTTATATTTATTCCAATAAATTTTCTATATATATATATATATATATATTTATCACTGAAATATTTATCATCACGAAATAGTTTTTTTTTACGTAATTAAAAAAAAATAAACAATGTCTGTCTATACGATGAAGAAGTCGTTTATAAATTTCTTATTCTGTTGCAGGGGAGAGATATTGGGTATTATGTCGATTAATAGATAGCAGTAATCTACTATTGTTTTCATCAATCAGGGCTCATTTGCACTGCAATCGATTACTGAACAAATAAATACAGAAAAAAAAAGTCTGGTTAGCGTATTATATTGATTTTGTTCTTAACAATTTCGAAGAAAAAGCATTAGCTAAATGCAAGATCAATTATTCTGTAAATATTAAACCTATACGGTATTATGAGCGTTAATAATTATGTTTTATTAAATTAACAGCTTCGTTTTTAGCTATTTAAACTGCTACACATGTCTAACTTGTCATAATATTTTTTTAACTGAAAAAATTGCAAAATTTTGTATAAAACATAAAGAAAATTTTTAAGATTTAATTAAAGTTTAAACTGAATATTCACTACTAAAAAATTGCAGTTTTTTTCTTTTTTTCGATTTTAGTTATTTCTTCCGATATATATTGATCTAACTTCAAATATCACTTAGAGAAACTTGTACAGAAACTATCACTTTACACTACAGTATATAAGTTTGTTGATTTCTTAAATTGTTTTGAAGCTTCTACAACGAAAAATATAAGCGAATTTTCTTCGAAAAGGAAAGAAAAAAGCAATAATTTTTGATTAAAAGAAAACACTACTAAATTTTTTTTTATTATATTTAACAATATACAAACTTACAAAATATAACAGATTTCATGTTTGATATCTTTTATCAATGTTAAATTTTAAATGTTATGATTTAGTTGTTCTTCCTAAAACCAAATTTATGTTTTCATAAATTTGTTTCGTAAATGAAGTAATGTATCTCTATCCATGTTTATTTTATAAAAAAAAAGGAAAGATTTTCAGGATAAAAAAGACACAATCCATTATCATATATTATCATGAGTATTATTTTTAAAACTTTATTTATAGTTACAGGTTTTTCCTTTGCCAAGCATTTTCCCTTTAAATTGTCTTATTATGACTTCTTATTTCATTCTTTCTTAAATCGATAAGTTTTTTTTTTTTTTTTTCATTCAATCGCTTCTACCACATCTATCATAAGTTACGTAATTTCTACAAAGATAGGTTGCTATTCTAAAGAAAGGAAGGAAATTTTTAAATTTTTAGATATATTTTTTTTAAATTTTTTTTAAAGGTAACTGACTGAAACAAGAAAATTAATCTGTGTAATTATAAATTAGTTATTTTGCAATATTTTGCAATATTAATATCGTTATCGTCACGGATATTTGTTAATAAACAATTTAAAAATATATTTTGCGTTATAAAAAGTGAGTTTTTGTTTTTTTTATTATTATTAATGATGGATGAAATGAGATAAAATTTTAATTGCCTTTCATTACACGCAATTATATATAATTTCACAATTTATTGAAGAACTTAAGAAAATCTATTTTTATTCTACAGCAGGTAGTGTTCTCTCTCTCTCTCTTTCTCCCCTTCGTAATTAGTTTTATACGTTTAATTGTTTACGTTAGAAATTTGCAATTTCGACAAAGAGTTGTTTTGTTACTTCAAACTAACATACTGTACGTGTTTCAAAATTTTCGAAATTATTCCAGCGAACGAAAATAATATACAATTTCACTTTAATGGCATTTTTACACAACGAAATATTTTTGTACGTAGCGTAGAAAAAAATTAAAACATTCATTTTTTTTTCGTTATTTTCTCGTTCGTACATTGTTATTAATTTTATACAAACCGAGCTAGATTTAACGTAATAAATATTTTCTCTTTATTCATTCCTTATTCATTATTATTATTATTATTTTTTTTTTTAATCAGGTTTTTTTGAATAATTTATTAAAAATTTTTTAAAAAATATTATTATTATTATTTTTTTTTTGTGAAGTTTAGGGAGTAACTGGCTTTTTATTTATGATTATTTCCAAGAAAATAACATTTATTTCTTAAGCTTTACTTATATAAACTCTTTGTCTGCTTTATTAGAATTAATGCCGTTTCTGATTTAGTTTTATTCGTATGTAACCTATTTTTTGATCTTTCTTTCTGCAAAAATCAATATTTCTATTTGTTTTTATTTTCGTTCATAGCTCGGAAACAATATAACGAAATTAATGAGCAATAAATAAAAAATCTCGACTTTTGTTTTCGTTATCCTTCGAAAGATAATCGACTTAATAGTTTTTAAAGGAGTAATGACAAACAACCGATGTTGAAGAAGACGATTTAATTCGGATTGACATATAGACATTCATGCTCCTTTTCATGGTTCAGCGAGTTAGAAGTAAAAGAATATAACAGACAGACGCACAGACTGAAGATGACATCCTTATAAATAAACGCAATTACAGATCCGGATTTGATCTTATTACAAAATTCATTATCGATTGTACTTATGGTGTAAATACATTTATAGAAATAACCAGAGTCACGAATGTATCTACACAGATTAATATCAGTTGTCAAAGTCATAATTTATACCAGTACTACTACACCTGCCCAATCTTTTTTATGTTTTCGAATTTTATTTACGTTTAAAAATAATATAATTAATAAACACGAGTTTAAATTAATAAGAAAAATAATATGTGTTGTGTGTGTGCTTCATTAAAATGTTTTAATTAAATTCTTGCGCTTGTTTATAAACCTGGTTTTTAGGTTCATTTGTTAAAAGAGATTTACCGATGTTGCTGTTTAAATTCACAGATTTATAACGTTTGAATTGGAAATATTGCTTGTAATCAGAAACTGTTAAAGCTTTGAAGTGTCCTGTTTCTAAATTACTTCGATAATTACGAATTATTAAATGACAAAGTTTAGATTTAATTACGTACTCCACATCAGGTTGTTATTTCCCCTCTTCTTGTCACCATTAAAACGATGTTTTTACTGATCATCTTATTAAAATTATCGTTATTGCGATTCAGTGTGTTTAATTTGTGCGAGTAACCTTTGCTGTTTAGAAAGTATGGATTAACAAAAGAAAATTCGATATAATAAATTAATGCATTATTATTATTATTTTTTTGAGGTGAGATCTGCGACGTTAAAAATTTATTTTCGTATTATAGCATTATAAAAGTACCAAAAATCTGTTTTGTTTATTGCGGTATATATAACATGAAAATTTAATTTACATTCTTATTATTAAATTACTTTGATGTTGAGTAAGCACATCATTTCGTTATTCATAAAATTAATTAGGAAGCGAAGTATAGTTAAATCGGATTTGTGTAAACTTGTATGCAAAGTAGTGGCTCCATACCTTTATAGACAGAATTTTTTCATTTGATGATGACAAAAAATATAACAGAAACAAAAAAAAAAAAAGATATTTTAATAGAATCAGTAGTTTCTTTCTATTTTTTATTTTCTTTTCGTTAACTTTCGACATGCATTAGGAAACAACATAAGATTATGCTAATAAAGCAGACTGTGCATGTGTAATACCAAACTTTCCTGTGTTGTTTAGACCGACACAAGGAACGTCTTATTTTTCTTTCATTTAATGCTGTATGGTTAAAAGAAAAATGGCGAAAATTGCAAACGAAAATATTTGTATAATTTACCATATCAGAATTATTTTATTTTATGTCGTATACTAGTAATTTATGCTAGTATACGACACAAGAAAGTGATATCCTAGCTGCTTATCTTGTAGTGTAAAATTGACGTAACAAAATCTTGGTACGTAATAATGGACTGAGAAACTCTACTACATTTAAAATAATCTAGAAAGCGAATAATCCATATTATGTTAAAATTAACTCCCGAAATGTGTTTTCTATTACAGTAGAATTATCTTCTTTCTTTCTTTTTTAACATTGGATAGCATCAATTTAAAATTGGTTTTGGCATGAATATACGGAATCATTTTTCTTTCGGGCAAATTGAATTCTTTTAAAGATCACAGAGTGGAAAGACGATACTAGCAAACTTTTTAACAAGATAGTCCGGAATAATATTAGTAGAATTTAAGGATTGAATGTTCTTTGCTGTTACTTAGTAGCTAGCAACGTTAGAGAAACGTTCCTGGTTGAGAGAATCTAATCCAATAAAAGGATTTGACTGGTCGTTTCGGTTTCTTTCGAGAGAGGGAAAAAATAATCATAACGAAAGGATAATTTACTTAAAAAGATATTATTCCAATGATAAAAAATATTTTATATATTTTTAGATTTTTTTAAATATCAGAGCGATATTAATATCGTAAAAAAACAGTTGGGAGACGAAGAAGAGTCGCGTATCTCTCCTAATTAGTGCCAAGTTTGAATTTATTGGATGTTTTCTGCGAGAGACATTATGCAAATTGCGTCTAATGATGATTGAACGAAGCGATCCACGCAAATGGATTAAGAATTTTCCGACATATGTTTAATAACACTAATACTAATAACAATTCGAACGTATTAGCGAAGTTTAAATTTCGCTTTCTGGCTTTTTAACGCAAATCTAAGTAACAGATGACGGCTTAGTGTTACGTTTCTTATGTTCGAGATACTGCAAACACATGCAGTGTTTGCAGTATCTCGAACAGTATATTAAAATAGAGTGTATAAAGTAATATACACCCTATTTTAATATACTGTTTATTACTTTTGCGAATTAATATTTTTCTAGACATTCAGTTTATTGAAGGAGAAATTACGTATATAGTAATCGTCAAAAATAATGTTCGTTTATTAAATTGAACACATGGTTGAATACATCGACGTGTGTTTGGGTATTTCGCTGTTTGTGTTCGGTCATTTACTATCACATAAGCTAGAAATATATTCCGTAATTATGGCGATATTTTAGAATAAGCGAAGAAAATAAATTTGATCAAGTTTAGCATCGGATATACTTGTTTCGACAATAAGTCAGAGAAGTTTTTCAACAAGTTAACATCGCTCGATTGAACGATATTAATATAAAAATTGGTAACATAATTTTTCTTCACCCTTAGGAAAAGAAAAATATCACTGGCGATCGTCGAAGCATAAATACAAAATGATTTATTTCGAATGAAGTGTAATCAATGGGAAGTTATGTAATATTAGATCTTACTGTTTTTCTTTTTTCGTTTTTATATTTTTCAACGTTAATATAGAAAAGAGGAAAACGTTTTCCGCTGTAGTTTATTGTTTAAAGTTGTGTAATTGTTCTAGATTAATAAAGGACTTCAATACGGAATTTATTTTTCTTTGTCAGTTTAAGAAGTAGATTGAAAATTAAGTGCTTAATTCGGATAAAACACCGGATACTCATTAATTTTCAATTACGCGATAAAAAATAAAGATTACATATGTGTAGTGGAAATTATAAGCGACAGAAATGCAATATGCTGAAAACTATCACGCAGACTGCACCTGACAGGTGTAGCTCTTAACAGAACATCTACAAGATTGAAATTCTCTCACTCTCTTTTCCCTCACCCGTCTAGAAACACTTCACATTAAGTGTTCGGGTTGGCGAATGTAAACCACAATTACACAAGCTATTAGTGTCCCGCTGTTAGATCTTTGTTCCTTCGATAATGGCGGATGTTCGACGTATAAAGAATGGCGGGGTCATGCACGTGTTAATGTACAAATCCTTGTGTAGTTTGAATAAAGATTAGTTTTAACGAATGACATCGATTACAACACAAACACCAGAGACGAAGATAGCATTAACTGCATTTAATTAAAGGTAATTAATATCAAAACTTTGATCTTGGCGAAATACTTTAAAATCGATAAAGTGGAATGGAGTTGTTTTATTCTTGTGCATTTTAATAAATTCTGACAAATTCTCTTATATATATATAACAGTTACTTTAAAATTTTGCAGGGAAAGCAAAGAGGAGAATGTAATATGTTAATGGCGTTTAATTATTCACAGTCCCATAGAAGAAAGAACATCGAATATACACATACATAATTTAACCATGTAAAACTGTCTGCACACTCCTTGTTTTTAGATTTTTCTGTTGAATAAACATCAGTTGTTTATCTGGAATAATTCCTTCTTCAGATAGTTAATGAATTAATTAATATAATTTTAGTAACACTGTAACCAGATTTTTTAAAGTATCAGTTACTAAACTGCTTAAAAACTTGTACCGTTTCTACTTTTGTTAATTAAAATTTTTCTTCATCTCGGACCATTTTATAAAATATATAAATCAAAGATTAATTAATCGAACATTTATCTGCCTAAAATTTTATTTGAAGGGCGATAAAAGCTAAAAAAAAAAACAACGCAACAATTTAAAAATACGGAACATGATAACTCGCTCACTAAAGTAAAACGTAACAATGGCAAATTGAGTTGTAATAAAAGTTTTTATGACGTAATAATATTTGAAACATGACAATATGTTTTAGAACGGAAGAATATCGATTGAAATGTGACATAAAATTTTTATGACAATCATTTTACACTCGAAAGGGTGAAAAGAATCCATCTACACAAATTCCACATGACGGAACGAAACAATATTCTTACAGAGAAAGTTTTCGATTTGTATTGTTACGTATATCTGGCCACAAAATGCAAGAAATGTATATAACATTTTGCGGTTTAAACAAACATAATTTTTTTAAATAGGAATAAAATAATGGAATCATTTTACGCTCTTCCACACACGTAGGCATCTTGCTTAAAGTGCAGCTATAGTAGCGAATTGTAATAAATAATAATAGAAAAAGGAACATATTTTATTCATGCTGTTACAGTAACAATATTGCATCATAACTTTCAAACAAATACATATTATACAACAAATCGGTTGAATTACTGAAGTGCATTTACCTATGAATCGAACATATTACATTATCAACTGTGTGCTTTATAAAGTGTGATGACTTGATCACGTTCCGTGGGGGATTTCGATGATAAATTCATCGATACAAACTTCCTGCTTCCATAATCATTCTACCAGAAGTGTAGACATGAATTATTGCGTTAACATAATGCGATTCGTATACATAATTCTGTTTTTAGTTACTTTATTGTGTTAAAGAACTACAAGAAATGAATATCAAAAAAAACGAAACGTCGTGGTAGACATAAATCGCAAGTGTTTTTTTGTAGATGTTATTGCGGAAATTTAATTTATAATGTTAGAAGGAAATGCTTCAGGGTCAACGTACCCGGTGACGAGGAATAAATTTTCATTTAATAAAATCAAAACAGATATTATTCCATAAATTTATTTTCTCAGTTACCAGTAAACAGACTAAATGGGGATAAGGTAAATATTTTTCTATATCTAGAAAATTGATTCAGTGTTTACACTGGTTGATATTTGATAATTCCAATTATTTATTTCTGCTGTTAAAACAGACTTGTTTGTAGAGTATTATATAAGTCAGTAATCAGTAGTTCGTCTCCTTTGTTTCTACGAAATTGTTTTATTTAATAATTAATACTTAATATTTCATTAGCTACACATTTGTCACCCATTAAATTTCCGAAAGAACAGCACGATAGAATTATAATCTTCACGTAATTTTTACCAGAAGATTTTTTAATTAGTTTAAAGAAAAATATGCGAATCTGTTCCAAAACACAAATTTTTTTCTTTTGCATTTGTCATACAATTTTTCGTTTTTATTTTTCTCTGCATTTGATGATAGAAAATGGCCCGAGGATGAAAGACGTAGAATGTAATTCCGCATCTTTTATCTTCTGATTCATTAATTTATTTATAATAGTCTTGAATATTTTCAAGAAGATAAATCGTTCGCTTATATATCTTTACGTGAAGTTCGTTTATCTGATTTTTCTGTTTAAATAACGATCGATGAAATATGCTCTACGGACGATATTGTATATCGAATTTAGTCAATAAAATTCTCATAGAATTCGTAAGAACAGTTGATGAACAGTGTAGTTAATCCTACACTGTTCATCATCACCACATCAGACGTCCCGGCTGATTTAATATGAAGATTGTAATTTATTTATTACAGTGTTTAGGAATTTAACCGTTGATTCTTTATATCCAGTTGATTTAACCGGCATAAACTGTTACAATGACGTAATTGTCGCTGCGACATGACGTCATAGTGAAGTCGTACATAGGTGCTGTTTCGTGACTATGTATTTACTATATTCGAAAGAGAAGAAAAGGAAAAAAAGAAATTCAGACAGTACGATTTCACTACAAAATAAAATATATTTAAAACATAAACTTATTAAATTTATATAACATGTAGAAAGCTAACACTTCGAAAATCGATGTATAACGCATGATTTTGTCACATCGTTATTTATTAAAAAACGAAGAAAAGAAAAAAAATTAGGTAGTACGTTTTCTTCACAAGATAAAATTGTGGTGTTGTTTATCGAATTTTTCGGCTTGACAGTGATGCCATCGTAGCTTCCTATGTTTGTTCATAATTTGTGAAATCACTTATTGCTTCCTCATATGGCATTATTGAGTTTTAATTTCTAGATAAAAGTAAAATATAGACACCTTTAATATCATCGGAACTGGTGCAAAAGCAAAAAAACCTCGCGTCAAATCTCTATATATTTGTTTGTTTGTCTCTTGTCGCGATGCAGTAATGAATATCGACCCCAGAATTTTCCTACTTTGCCTATAGTGTATAAGATGGCCTCGCATACGTGGATGACAGTTTGATATCGTGCATTGTTACGCCACGTGACATCATCTCAAATTCGAACAAAAGTCTAAAAGATTTAAATATGTATTTGCATCGCAATTCACTTTCTTTGCCTAAAAATGAGGTTAACATAGGCACAACTGTGTTATCCGTTGGGTTATCAGAAATATACCTAGCAGTCTGGTCTCGATAGGTTAAACAAACACATGGGAACAGACAGCCAAACAAACATTATATATATATATTTTATAATGTTTGTTTTACATTAGTCATCTATTACAAACATTATACATTAGTTATATATATATAACTGGAGACAAACTATCTAAATATTTCTTAAGACAATAACGTTCTGTACTGTAATTAATTGCAATATCGTAGTACATCAGATAGATTTTCTTCCTGCAATTTGCTCGATGTTAACAATACTCGATTGATTTTTCCTGATAGAGAAGGAATTCGAAGAATCGCATCACGGCTACTTTCCAATTCGGTGACTAAATATTTTTCCATGGTACCACAAAATCGAACATCTTCACAGAAATTATTATTATTATTTTTTTTAAAAATAAACTTCAAAAACATAAGGTCGATTCAGAATGTTTACAAATTACGTTCGATAAGAGAACGCTATTAAAACCGAGTAATTTGCCGTTTTAACAGTCTATTTATCCGAATATTTAAACTGATCTCATTAAAATAAATTAATAATTATTTACTCGTCGAATATATTAGAGTAAAAAAAAAGAAAATCTTACTTTTTTTAATATCACGAATTAAATTTATTCAAATAATATCTGCAACAAACAAATTTGATTTAAACATTTTGGCTTTATATATATATATATATATATATTAGTGCTGCTTTCGGCGATGAAAATCACGTTTCTAGACGGAATTCACTGTATATTTTACTTACGTATCATGATTTTTTCTGATTCCCTTCATCTCTTTTTGTGAAAAGAAAATCCTGTTCTGACAGGATTTTTCTATATACAAAAGAATACTATCAAATATAATTTACTGTGTAAACTTTTCCATTATCAAAGAATATAAAGTTTCCAGTCACTTAATAAAAACTACTGTTTTTACAAACAATGAGGACAGACTAATTGGTACACTGGAGACTTCTAAATTGACATAAAAGGCTAACGAAATTGTTTAAAATTAATTTAATTCAATAGATTCAAAATAGTAGAGATGATAAAATAAAATTATTTAATTAAAAAAAAAAAAAACTGAATGAAAACCATCAATATTTAATGCTGTCTTATCATTGAAAGTAGTACTGGTATCACTTTCTCTTTTACAAGACAAGCTGTTGTATCAAGACGATACAAAAGCTTATTGTGTGTCCTCCTACAATCTCTTGTATAGAATAGATTTCTGATACAGGAACCCCGTATATTTGAACAAATTCTGTAAGCATGAATAATTATAAAAGTTTAACTATAAATTTAAAAGTAGAACATCAAACACAACAACAGCTGAGATTATGCCAGGTCACGAATCACCTTAACGCTCTACATCACTCCATATATTGCACACACCCTAATAAACAACGAAACAGGAGCAAAAAGCGTGGATTTCTACGTTTGAAAATACTGATTTAGTTTTGTATTGGTTGCTTTGATGGCGAATAACGTGCTGAATTGTTAAAGTTCGGTAAATTTTGCATAAATGTTTTATGCCTGACCTATTACATCTTTTCAAGAACGCATTCAAATTTCATTTTCACGCATTTTTCGACTTTACAGAACATTAGTATTATGCGATATCGAGTGCCTGGTCATATTTCAAACGTTCTTTAAGCATTTTGTTATCGAATATAGTATTATGGAAATGCCGACAGAAAATATTTTGATTTAATAGTCGAAATTTAAATATTTTATGTAATAAAAATCTTAGGCGTGTTGTAAATCTGATTCATAATGAATCAAGCTGACACGATATACGCTGTAGAAAAGAATTGTTTTAAAATAATTTATTATTTTCTTTTCCTCTCAGTTTTAATGTAATTAATATGATCCAGTTATTAAAAAATTCTAAACCAAACTAACTGTAATATATGCAAGAATTCTGTGGACATAAATTTGGATTTTGTTCTTGATCTATTTCGTAGATAGAAATTTACAAATTGGAATGTTTATCTGGTTTAACGAGCAAACTGTAAATCCCCTCATTGATATTCTATTCTAGAAATTTCGATGCTTAGAAGTCTACAGATTTTCTTCATTAAATCACATAAATTATTTATTATGAAAAGGAGTTCATATGCTTGTTTATATTTGTGACATCACCTATTGCTTCCAGTTTCTAAGGACAGTGGCTGTACTCGAATGTTCAGCCACTGTATAAACCAGGGGTTCTTAACCTTTTGATGACTCCATACCACCAATTGATTGTTCAGTATGGTCCCATACTTCCTTAAGAAGATTCTATCGCTTTCCATTCACGTACTACCCAAGTATGAATTAATACAATAAATAAAATTAATAGCAGTACACACAGATCGAGTCCCATATCCCCCAGTATTTAGTTCCCATACCCTTTGGAGTATAGGAATCAAATGCTGGGGTTTAAGAATTCCTGGTATAAACGAAGGATGAAGTGTAAAAATATTATACTGTATTCATGTATTCATCCACTGTATAAACGAAAGATGAAGTGTAAGAATATTAGGCTGTACTCGTATGTTCATCCACTATATAAACGAAGGATAAAGTGTAAGAATATTAGACTACTCGTATGTTTATCACTATAAACGAAGGATGAGGTGTAAGAATATTAGACTGTAATCGTATGTTTATCACTGTATAAACGAAGGATGAGGTGTAAGAATATTAGGCTATAGTCATATGTTCATCCACTATATAAACGAAGGATGAGGTGTAAGAATCATTAGACTACTCATATGTTCATCCACTG